>JAWQFJ010005617.1:15000-25000 GCA_034096865.1 Theodoxus fluviatilis | reverse complement strand
ATAGCACTCACATGCACTGGACCTCTATTACGAAATTTCACACATTTCTTATAGAAATTATGCAACAATTTGTCTTATAACAGTTTCTGTTAAACATCCGACAGAGTACATCTCATTGAAAGTGAAAGTTCATCATGATAATATGATTTGTCACAGTAATCGGCTGTTGTAAAAGTTACGCACCACTCGCGTTGCTTGCCGTGGCAAACCGACGGGAAGTGCGAACTTGTAAAGTATTCCAGGCTGTTTTAAGAGGTTTTCACGGATGGATGGATGGATGGATGTGTAGGAGGGTGAGAATAGGATATAGAAACCTGTCCAGACTACTGTAGTTCAACGTGCTGTCTCTCATCTGTTCCCATACTTGTGTGCGTGGATTGTAACTGCAGAGATACGTGAGAAGGCGTGTTTCTCTCACACTCTGTTGCTGCCTTAGAGATATATGTTGTTCACGCAGACTCTCTCTCTCATCTGGCACTATCTCTGTCTTCGACTTCTTTTGCGGTGCTTGAGAGCACATCGAATTTTACAGTTTATTCATCTAATGTACCATGTACTGTCTGTAATATTGAATATAACCCTAGTGTTTATCCTTATCAATCATCTCATATATGGCAACCTGCACTCCATGAGTTGTAACCGGTAATATTCAAAGAAAACGATGAATAAGTACCTGATTTAATTGGCACCGTAAATACTTCACTGGCCATTTATTTATACACAAATCACTTTTGGAATTCATTCATTGGCACATAATGTACTTTGACTAACGCACTTTCCAAAGGAGTGAAGTTTGTCATTTGGGACTGTTGATTTCAGACTCAAACAGTTGTTAAAACCTGTTATGTTAGCACAAGTTTGCCTTCACTGGGAACCACAGGTCCCAGCTCTTAGTTAGAAATTCCGTCTGCTCTCGCGGAAGTCCGCGCAGAGGCTATTTAAAGCCAGAGCAGGACGGAGGCCAGAGAGGCCACAGAGAGGTCATCCCAGCAGGCAGTAGCCATGTACTGCGCTGTCTGTTACCATCAATAAAGACGGAGAAATTTGATGCCACGTCTTCTTGTCTGCTGATTCCTTGGAGTGAGTGAAGGGAGAGAGACAAGTACACCGTCTCTACATTCCCTGCCTGTTCGAGCCATGCCACACTCCAGCCACACAGCATCATGCTTCAGATGGATGGATGGATGAATGGATGGATGGATGGATGGATGGATAGATGCGTGAATGAATGGAAGTTTCATGGCCTATCAGCCTCTACAGGCGGTTTTAGCCCATTTGTCAATATTGGTATTGATGGTAATAGGCTCAAACACCACCGGACAGTAAAAGAAATAAATAAAAGGATTCCTTCCTCAGTCACTGATCACATTTAAGAATAAACACGCCACTAAGAGGATAAAAAGAAACTTGAAATGATTTATCCAACAGAGATATACAGTTACACACCTTTTCATATCATAAACTTTCTTTCATTTGAAGGAAATAGAATGAATGTACAAACATTTATTTTCAATATGGAAAAAACTGACACATACACAAACCCGGGACGACGACACTCCCCTCGGCAAAACAACAAAACAAACCTCGCGCCAATATAGCACCAGGAGGCCATTGCCCGGTCACCCCAACCACAGCGAGCTTAGCTGTGACACCAGCAGGACGCCAACACCAGGCTAGTCCGGACAGAGCTTCAGTGTCCCCAAACTTCAACAATTAAATCTTTTAACAAATTATATTTGATCCCCCCAAAAAAATAAAAAGTAAATTGTAGATTCAAATTGGGATGCATACTCAAATTAAGATATAGACAGGGACGTAATTTAAGATACAGACGTAGACGCAAAACAATGTAAAAAGCCACACAGCGGGCAATGGTGAATCAGAGGAATCTTAGTGACGGTACTGAAAGCACAAGCTTCGGAGGCTCCACTTTTCAAAACATTCACTTCTTTTTGCAAGGCACGAGATATGTTCTGAGAAATCTTACTCATTGCATTTCGGAAATCTTGTATCGTTGCTTCATTGCTAGGAGAAGGAATTGTAGCACTGGGAAAGTCATCGTGGAGAAGCGGTATTCTTATGACAGGTGGATTCTCATTGGTGACTGAGGTTCCTGCTACCTCAAAATGGTCATCAGAGATATAAGGGGCAGAGGTCATGGGTGACGCGGTTACGTATTCCGCCTGTATGAGGGAGCGATGATATCATGCAGCTTCATGGGCGGAATAAGTACTTTTCGCGACGTTAATTTCGATAAGATTTGCTCTCGAAAATGCACAGCAGTGTCTCTGCTTACCCTTCTGGTGATGTTCTTCTCCTGGAATTCGGTCTCGTCGTCTCTGCGCTGGCGTCTTCTTCTTCCAAAATTCACGCCTGTCGTTCGTGAACAATTGCTGACCATCTCGCAATCGGAATCTCACAACGACAACCACGCCTCCAGTTTGACCGCCTACTTTCCAACTGGTAGACTCCTCTCTTGCTAGCAGGGATGTCAGTAGTATATCCAGGGCAGCAGGGAGTCCAGCGACTGGCATGGTGCTAACTGCTATTCCATGTTCAGTACTGAGAACTGGCCGGAGATGGCACACACGTCCTACCGGTGAGAGCGCTAGCCGCTGTGTCCTACGTATAGGTGCTAATAATGTTTATCTTAAAATAACGACTTAATGACAAGGTATTATTTTATGTGGGGAACAATCTCAATCCCATCTCCATTCAAATTTTCTATAATTTTAACCAATAACCCGCATGACAATGTGTACTCTGTATAAACATGCCAAAGCACACATTTCATGCAGTGTTTAGCTGATATCTGATAACGCAATTAATTTAGACGTAACATCTTTTTTGACAGAGGACAGTACCTATTTTTTTTCAAGAAACAGATTCATAAGGTTTTAAAAATCAAGCATAAAACAGAAATGTAATTTACTGCTCAAATTTGAATTAGATCTACATGGAACATTTCACCAAGTGTATCGGAATACAAAGAAACTGTTGCTTTGTAGTTTCAGATCCTCTAAAATGTATGCTCTCATTTCGTGTCGCTGTAAATATTCGGAGTTTATGGTATGTCTACGCCCTCCCCTGAAAACACGATGGGATTTTGTCTTTAATTTTCTTTCTGTGTAGAAAATGCATCATAAACATTGCCATTACTTCATATTAAGTTGCAAAACAACTGTTATATTACCAGTCAAAGGCAGTATTGTGAACAAATGTATGGGATATTTTGTTGCACTGACTTCATACGATAGAAGTGTTAAAATATTTTAACTAAAATTCATAGAGAATGCCTCAAAATAAAGTCTCCCATCCATTCTGGATGGTGACGTTCAGTTTTCAATCTCACAGTTCGCTGTCAGCGACATGATTTATTTTCATCATGGGACATACTTTTTTTCATGCTTCTTACTCTATCTATGGGCGGTTGTTTGTCCATACAATGAACGTTCACATTTACATTTGCATCTTTTTTAAATAATCTCATTAATTCTGTGCAAACCACGCATATACGGACGGCGTTTTATTTGGGGGGAGGTGAGGAAGTTGGGAGGGGGGGGGGGGGGGAGGAGAGGAGGGGGGTTGAAATGCGACGAACCATTCACGGTAGATGTCTATTGTGAAAAGTTTTGCACTTTTTGACCGTATTTGTTTTGAAATGCTCCATTAAAATACTTTATTTATAGTCTCGTGTGTTTGAATTCACGTTTTTATCGACTTCACATGCACAGTGTCCCCTAATAATGACACTGGCAGACAAGGAAAAGGACAGTCGTTGGCGTACTTTCAAAGGTTCAATTAAAATTATTTGGTCTAGCTACATATAACCATTAATCGTAATATTTTGCCATCACTGTGCTTCTTTTGAGCGAGCGGATACCTAAGTGCTCTTTTCTAAAGCTGATTCCCTGCAGAAGGAGCATACTTATAAATGAAAAAGAGAAGTTTTAGAGCTTTACAGTTGTTCATATGTGATGTAACGGAAATACATGCTTGAAATATGACAAACAAGACATTGCAATGCATGCGCACATGATGTTTAATTGTGTGTGTCCATCTCCTTATGTTCAGGATTATGATTATTTTATCTTATACACATATTATATTCTGATTATCTTATGATTCAGATAATTTTCAGAGAGACAAAAGAGCAGATGGGGAAAGCCCATAGCGCAGTTACATTCATCACTAGGGCTTGTACCTGATGGGCATTTCCATCGTTTAACGTAATGTTCAGAGTATGCATTTGATCAGAAAGTTGGACAATTTAACGCATGAAATTATTGTAATGGTTTTTAGCTAGTAGACACTCCTACACACACACACACACACACACACACACACACACACACACACACACACACACACCCATACACACATTCTTTTCCATCATGTAAGTCTCAGTATAAATTTGCGTTATTGTGCAGCGATACATTGCTTTTTAAAACGATCATTTTGTGACATGCTGACATTCTGAAGTTTATGCATCGGCAGATAGTGGTAAAACTTGAGTGCATAACTATAAACTGTACATTAATTTCTCAGCTGGAAGATCCTGTAGTATACGACTAAATACACAGCATCTTTAACTTCCAGTCCTTCGACATAACAGCATGCAATCTTAACAGACGCACGGGAATCATTGCCTGATCTATTTTCTCTGTAGGTTTAACCTAGCAATAGGCAGTGGCCAACCCGTCAGGGCTGCATCACATCACTTTCGGCCTCATGTGTTGATGCAGATGTTCCATGCAACCTGCTATGCCACACGGAGGAGGAGGAGTCTGGAGCCTCCTGCTGTTTGCTTGAACTGGAACTTTCCGCCTCGGCCATATATGGGACTACACTTCTATCCACCGTGTGCTCTGATGCAGCCGACCCCGTGTTCCTCGTCAGCCACTCATCATGGACTTCTGATTTATCTTGCAGGATGTTGACTCTCGCATAGGTTGGCTTTGACACACGTCAGTAACCTCTTGAGTCTCGTCAGCTGCAGTTGCCTCTTCTCCTGTACCGCTGAGGACTTCAACTGCTTCCTCAGTGTCGTCCGACACACTGCCCTCCCTTGCTGAAGACAGCGCTAGAGCGTCTTGTTCAGGTGCTTTTCCTGCTCTTCTAAAGAGGGATAATGTTGAGGCTGAAGCCAGACACCGTCTTGTTCTTATGTCCTGGCTAGCCTCGGTTCGCTATCAGAATGCATCACTGTGTTTGATTTTTTCCCATGCACGAACCCTTTCGTCACGTGTTCCATGCTCGGGTCCCGTCTGGTGTTGAGAGTGATTTGTGTATTGCTGCCACTCTACATTTTGGACAGCCCCTTCCATCACCGGGGGTCAGTGACGTTCCCATAATGCAGGTTGGAATTGCATACTCGGGAATTTCAGTTCCGTCCTGACTTCCATTTACAACGTTACCTGGGTAGGTCCACGTCCCATTCTAATACTGATCTTGCACGCAGTATGAAAACGAGGGTGCGGGATACAGTTGAGTAAGCATCTGGAAAGCAGTAGGAGGTTCCTGACGCCATCCGTGAAAATTCCAGCTTCTGTTGTCTACTTTTCTCTGCCTCGCTTCTGCGGCCTGCAGAAATGGGGTCGGTTGTGTGCACACTAACTAGACCTGGCATCTCGGAGACAAAACTTATTGTTGTGATAGTAGGCATCGTTTCCTTGGTCACACAAGTCACTGAGGGCTTTCCTCTGCCTAGTAGTTAGCTCATAGACGATCCTGGAGAGAGAGAGAGAGAGAGAGAGAGAGAGAGAGAGAGAGAGAGCGAGAGAGAGAGAGAGAGAACTGAATTTTATTGCTTTGGCCGTCGGCTCATTGCAAGCACATTGTCAACACAACTGCGATTGACAAGAGATAACCCAAATGAAATGTTCTCGTATATACGGAAATTATCATTAAGCAAACATCAATGCTCAAGCCTCAGGGTCAGAGGCTTTCGATTCGCTCTAGTTTCTGCTTCCTCATCTTAAAAGCATAAAATATGTTCATCAATACTGCTCTTATTTTCTTTACCTTTCCTTGCAACAGAGGGGCACCGGTCTTTCCATTTGCTCTCTTGTCTAGGAAATGTTCAAAGTACTTTACCCTTAGAAGGTCATATGCTTTACATGTGATCAGGAAATGAGTTTCATCTTCCTTTTCCTTGCAAAATGGACATAACTGGGCTTGTACATTTCTGTAAATTATGTTAACCTTTAACTCAATTATTCCGAATCGAAATCGGATAAATTGGTCTCGAAATTTCCTAATATCCAAAAAGTCTAAATATTTTTCTAAACCTAGATGTTCTTTGAAAGTTGAATACCACTTGTACCTTAGGGAACTCGTATTTTTGCTGTTCCATTCATGTTGGTAGCAATCCTTCATCCTTTGCTTTAGTTGCATAAAGAAGCGCTTCTCATCTCCTACGCCACCATTCATCCACACGTAGCTAAAACCCATAGAGTGGAGATATGTTTTGTCATTCACTACCCAGTTTTGTTTGCCTCTGTTATTAGACCTGAGTAACATTAGGTAGGCTTGTTTGGGCAGTCTACGCTTATTCTATTCAGTTTCAGCCAGTATCGGATTACCCTAATGCAACTGTTAAATGAGAGTGGAAACCGTCCAAGGTCTCCGTAGACCAGGTAGTTTGGTGTTCTCACACTGAACCCCCCCAAAAATTTACTTACAAAAGTGTGTGCTTTTTTTACATTCAGGTCTTTTCTCAAACTCCATAGTTCTGTTCCATACAGAAGTGATGGCAGCACTTGAGAATCAAAAAGCTTCATAAATACAGTAGTACTAGAACTACGAAGATTCGAGAGAAAGCCGAGATTTGACACTGGTCGATAGTTTGTGAGGTCGCTTGCATCAGCACCAGATTTCTGCACAAGAGGCATGGTTATTGCTTTCTTGAGAGCATCGGGAAATTGGCCGCTTTTGAGGGAATGATTTACTATGTCAGTAATCAGTGGCATGAGGACGTCTAAACAAGAAATGAGTAGTTGGGTGGGGACACAATCTCGATCGCAGGTGGTGGGTTTCATCTCCGTGACAAATTTGCGCAGTTCCTCTGGCTGAAGCAAGGGAAACACTCATAACTCGGAGGTGGCAGTCAGGTTTACCTGCTGAGTCCTGTCCCAAGCATGAAGGTGATATTTGTTTCCATATTTTATTCATCTTTCCTTCAAAGAAATCGCCGAAGGTCTCTTCCGACTTTAAAATAACTAAACTAGAACAGGAAACCCACTAAATCAAAATCAATACTCTTGGACCGTGACAATGTTATCAAAACTGGAGACTATTTGCGGTCAGGTTGATCTCGTGCCCTAGATATCCACCCACACCCACACACCCACACCCACAAACACTTACACACACACGCACCCACAAACCATTTGTGAGTGTATATGTGTGTGCGTGCATGTGCTTGCATTATGCAGTTTAGCAAACTTACAGCAGGGTTGCGAATTCGCACAGAAGATTTCTTTAAAACTGATATTGCCTGTTTCCCGCTTTTATTAGGCAGCTGCTTCTTGTAGATAAGCGTGGAGCCAGGTCGAAGACTAAAGGCAACAGCCAGTGGTCTCAGCACACAATGGAGCTGCCCACACCGATAAAGTGTCGTCTGCATGAGACCATCGCCTGACGTCTGCATGTGACGATCGCCTGACTGGGCCAGGGTTATCTCTTTCATTCATATCTTTTTGGAGTATCTTGTTTGTTTCCAGGCCTAGAGCTGTCGCTGCGTGATCCCAGCGACATCCTACCTACTGCCCTCACCCCCTGCAGTTTTTGTCTTCCATTTCTGATGTGCATGTTGTCCTTGTCTGTCTGTGTCACAAATCAAGCGCTGCAAACGACACCAGTCACTTGCAATGCCATGTATCTAGACATAGATTAAAAACAACATCTTAGAAACGGATACGGTCATTCTGTCAAGCAAGATTACTCACACGAGTGCATTATAGCGTCGTTTTAGTATAATCATTGAAGAAATACTCCCTTGCCTTATTACAGAGGAGACATGCTTCATCTAAGCTCATTATTTGGTTGCATTTTTCTTTGGATATATTCAAGTCTCTAAGTATCAACAGAATATGACCTCCATTGCCGTGCGTAGTGTAAAACCCTCTCGTGCTGTTAGCTGACAGTAAACTCCATATTTTATCTCGGGTTTCCCTTCTTGTCTAGAAATGTTCAGTGAATTATATTGTCATCCCATCCTGATATGGCCTCAGTTTAAAAATGTGTTCCCAGGAGTGATTTCTATTTTCCAGTGTGATTTTTTTGTCTTCCTCTGGATAATCTCAAGTTGTATCTAGCTGCATTTTGATCAACCAAACTATGAACAGCAAACAACAGAGCATCTTACAAAACATCTTACAGTTTGGATGGAAGCCAAACAAAGAATGCTGAGGGTCGTCATCCCCAGACTTCGCACCAGGGTGTCAGTGAGCGATGAATGCCACCAGACTGCAGGGACAGACTTACAGACTGACACCAACTGCTGGCGCACTTCCGGTGCAAGGCACACTTTGCTGTGGGATGTGTGTGCAGTGGGCAGTCACTGGAGTCAGTGGACACATCATTTGAAGACCTTACCTTGTACTGCTGTTTTTTTTTAGGAGGGAGGGAGGGAGGGAGGGAGGGAGGGAGAGAGAGGGAGAGAGAGAGAGAGAGAGAGAGAGAGAGAGAGAGAGAGGAGAAAGAGATTGATTGATTGATTGATTGATTGATTTGCTTCTACTGAAGTCGACGATTCATCTCAGTTTCCAAAAATACTGATAATTTTCACATTAAAATGGATTTAGATCCGCAAGATATATAATACAGCGATACTTCATAGCGTTATGTACAGTTTCTCCCAAACAAGGACCCGACCCAAGCGGCATACACTCTCTGGAGAGAGAACGAAAGAACGAACGAACGAATATTCTCGTACATGGTCATCTTACACGTCCATGCTCATAGTTTATGCCAAATTTGATTCAAGTGATGTTTCTAACTTATTACAACGTTGTTACTTATTACAGCACGATATTTTATGCTTCTCTCTAAGCTTCAGTGCGTAAAAAGTAAACATCGTCTCGTCTCTCGTTATCCGAATGTTCGATCCCTTCATAAGGCGGCTGAAGTGCCCCCTGAAACTCGGACGTAAGTGTGGAGCAATGTATTTTTCCTAAGCGTGCTGGAGAAACAACAGTCTAAGAGAACATGCTTCTCGTCTTTCACCGCATTACAGAATGGATACGGCAGATTCCTCCTTTCTTGGTAATTGCAATGTTGGTTTACTCTTATGGTATTAATTCCTAGACGAAAGCGAACAAAGGTATTGCGAAACTTTCTAATAGTGAGGTTATTTCAGTATTTTTCCAGGCCACATATATATTTGAAGGTAGAGTAACACGCAAATCTTTCGCCACAATGGTTATGAGTGTTCCATGACTGACGGTAGCAGTCATGAAAGCTCTGTGTGAGTTTCTTTACAAAGCGTTGCTCATTCCCCACGCCACCATTCACCCAGATATACGCGTAATCAAGCCTACACAATGTATCTTTCACAATATAAGGCCAGGTCTTTTCCCCTGGAATACGTTCGTTAAGCAACATTGCATTTGCTTGTTTAGGAAACCTATCTGGGGACATTTTCAACAGATTTAGCCAATATTGTATAGCCTTGACAGTACTCTTTATCATCAAGGGATATCTTCCCAATTCGCCATATATGCAAAATAATTCGGCAATCTGATATCGAAGCCTAATAACCTCTTTCTTGCAAAGACTTGTAATTTCTCAATTTCTTCTTGTCTCTACAGTACCCATATTTCAGCACACTATAATAAGGAGGGCTGTACCTGCGCGTGAGAGTCGAAAGTTCACTTGAGGATTTGTACAATGGAGTGACCACATCGTTTTCAAATTTTGTACAGCTTCTTGTTTGCCTGTAATAGTAGCTTCTTGGACGGAAGAACTCTTCGATAGCTTGTTGGTAAAAATACAACCG
>JAWQFJ010005617.1:0-5000 GCA_034096865.1 Theodoxus fluviatilis | reverse complement strand
CCTGTACATCATGCGTGGGAATCTGCTGCCGCCCGTTTTAAATTCATGTTGCTAATATTGAATAGATCTTATCACAGCATTGATGTGCAAAAGATACCTTTCTATGTGGAAGTATTTGTACATCTTCAATCATTTGGCAAGTATCAAGGTGACAACAAAAATGTCAAAAATGTTCCCTTATTATACTGACAACTATTTCTTTTTATCCTAAAAACTGATACACGTTGGTCTAACGTGTTAGCAAGGATTTTCGCCCCCAGAATGCCTTTAGAGAATATATTTTGCAATATCTATTAAAAAAATTCCCAAAAGCTTAAAGAAACTTGAATGCTAAGTTTGCCGTGGAATTTTGTAATATACGTGCACTTCGGGAAAAAGTGGAAATATTAGTTGTCAGACGAAAATTTCGAATTCTTGCATCATTCACATTACAACAGTTACATACCAGTACAGTAAATGACAGTCAGATGCAATGACACGTAAACTGCAAAATGCTGCAAAAGCTGCCTCTCTTGGGACTTGGAGGGAACATCTTTGCTGCCCTGAGGAGCTTGATGTCTTCCGCAGTGTGAACTACAAGATACCTCCCGGTGGCACACAAGTGCTGCTTGGGGCCGGCTGTGCGAGAGCTACTGGAGCAGGCCCCGAAAGCACGAAGACCACAGCACATGTCTACCAGCTGATGAGGGAGGTATCGGCGCAGCACAGGCAGTATGCGAGTCTGGGACTGCAGAGGAAAGTGCATTCTTATGTGTGAAATATCAGTACTCCTCGTCCTTCGTGGACTGATGACTGAAACACAGGCCGGGGTTTAGAGGAGGGAAAGTTTGGGGAACAAGGAAAATAATGCAAGGGAGAGGGGTAGATGAAGATATGGGCTGGAACAGATCAAGCACGTGACAACAACGGTGCGCTTTCGTGATTTGCGTTGTAAAAAGAAAAAAAGTGTGCTGGCGTTTATGTGTGTGTTAGATGCTGATCGATGATAGAGATGTATTTCATTGAAAAGTGTTTTAACCCGTGCACTGATGTATTTGTATCATAAATGAGTATTAGAGCGTCTTTGGGAGCAAGCAGTGGCGAGTTCGTCTTGAAGTCAAAGGTGGGAAGGCTCCAATTTGCTTTCAAGGCGTTTCCCTTCCAGTAGCTTCGAGTTCAGCGGCTGTGGAGTCCAAAGCTGCACTAATCCTTGAGTCGCATTCTGGAAGGCGAACTTCATTAATATATATGCCAGCCCTCTCTTCCCTGGAATCCAATCGGGAACGCACTGCGACAACCATTCAGCGCGGCTGAGTTCAGAATGTGCGACAACTGGTTTTAAGTGCCCTAAATGAAAATTCCTATTCAGGACACAAGGAAGACTATTGTTAAACATACAGATTCAAAAAAGGGTGGTTGCCGGGGTCAGACTGACAAAAGTGAAAAAGACAAGTCCTGACAATAATTCTGACTAATTGTATTCTTTCTTTTCTTAAATTCTTTTGGCCCTAAAAAGGGTCTTTAATTTTCTTGTCTCGAGCGTTGTCCGTCAGGCGTGAGCTCCCTGGGTCGTGCCTGGCGGGACTGACTGCTGCAGCAGGTCTGTGACCAGCGGCTGCGGGTAGCGGCTCCAAATGGTCGCTGTGGCGCAGGTGGCGGCGGCTGTGGCTGCTGAGAGCGGCTGCGAGAGCTGTGTTAAACATACACGCATGCACGCACACACATGCGTACACAAACACATATGCGCGCATGCACGCACGCACGCACGAGCGCGCGCGCATACACACACACACACACACACACACACACACACACACACACACACACACACACACACACACACACATACACACAAGGAGAAGGGAGAAACGGCAAAATGTTAGTTTCGCGAAGCATCCGTACTGGCGATTGATGTTTGCTCACAATCAATGAGAATTTCATTAAGACTTCTCTCCCTGAACGTGTCAATCCCATTAGTAAAAAAGAGGCATGTATTCAAAATTGCTTCCAAAACACACTTTATTAGTCACGAAAGTCACGAAAGTTTTAACTTGACTTCCTTATGAACTCGCCACAGACATCAGTTAGTTAGTTGATTGATGACATAGATGAACTCAAAGAGGCCACCATCTATCCTCGTGCATCTGTGCATGCCTCGACAAAAGAAATCAAGACTGTGTTTACCGTACCTGCAGAGAGAATGGCTGTGTTTAGTTTACATAAAAGCGTTACGACAATAAAGCAGAGGCAGTGTCGATGGCCACTTCCATTTTTAATTAATACGTTGTTTACAATAATGTTTATTTTTCTTACAGTATGCCTGTAGTGTTTTTCGAGCTTTTGCTTTCGGTGTTTCTTTTTCTCGAAAAGGAGCGAAAAGGACCGAAAAGGAGCGAAAAGGACCGAAAAGAAATGAAAAGAACCGAAAAGGAGACCGAAAAGGAGAGAAAAGGAACGAAAAGGGGAGAAAAGGAGACCGAAAAGGAGAGAAAAAGAACGAAAAGGGGATAATACCAAGAAAAAAATGTCACCCGCCACCCTGCCTGACTAAGCATGTCCGGGGAGTTACGCTAAGATTCGGCCGCGTTACTGTATGTTCGCTTTGTGACAAATATCTTGCTCGGCGGTACTGTACACCTTAACGTACGGTCCGCGTGATTCGGGTGTAATCCCCCAGTTCACCATTTATTGACAAACAACCATCTCGCATGGCGTTTTTGTGTTTTGCGATGTTTTGCGGTTAAAAAGGCTGGGTTAGTATATATAGTCGGGCCGGGTTAGAATAGGTTTTTTTCGATACTTTACGGTATTTTTCTCCCCTTTCGTTCATTTTCGGTCTCCTTTTCGGTACTTTTCGGTCCTTTTCGCTCTTTTTCGCTCCTTTTCGGTCCTTTTTGCTCCTTTTCGAGAACAAGTCTTTCGGCTAATGAGCGTTGACATTCGCTTCTCGTTCACCCTGTGCTCGAATGCTTTCCTCTCTCTTTTTTTCTTCTTCTTCATCTTGATGTGCTAACTTTTTTCTAAATGTTTGGCATCCTTATGTAATGCAATGAATCTGAAAGGGAAGAACTCTCGAAGAGTTCTCTCGTCCTGGTGCTGACGGTCAGGCAGGTAAGGTCAACACCGTGGGGTCAGCTCGGGTCATGGTTACGTTCCTGTCAGCTGGAAACGCAACTTTCGTCTCCCTTTATCTTCAAACTTCGAGGGGGAAAAAAGAGAGAGAAAAACCACAGACAATTATTTTTACGTTTTCTCTTGAAAATTTTCTCTCTAGAAGTTCATTAAATGTCAGTGATGGGCATGGATGTCTAGTTCTCAAGGTCGTTTACTGCGTCGTTGGGTCATTCGCGGTGGCGCGCTTGCACTTGCAGACGCTGGCTGTAGGACGCTTGGACGGTCAGGTTGTCGGAACGCACAGCCCTCTATTAAGAAGTATGTATACTATTTCTTTCACAGTATTGTAAATCTGAACTTTTTTTATAGACTATTAAAGCTCTTTCCTTTAGTTTTGTTGAATTTGGGGTTGAGAACATGAACATCGCGTACAGTTTTCCCGCGCCGTGTCGCAGCAAAGATTATGGGTGACCTATAACCTTTGGTCGCAGTGCGCTAGACACAATCACACACATCACGTCTGCTTGAAGTCGGTGAGTTAATTATCTCGTCAGATCGTGATAGTCGAGCATTTTATGTATGAACACAATGATTTTGTATTTTCTTCACCTTTCTTTGCAAAGGAAAATATACCTACTTTGTAAAATATTGATTTATCTTCGTGCCCGAAAAGTTGCGATGGAGACTGAAATAAGTGAGTCATCGTGTTTTCATTCTTTCGTTCTGATGTATAAATTTACACGAGGATTTTGCGTTTGATATTATTTTCTTTTACATTCCTATTCGCTTCTTACCGGGCTTATTTTCACTTTTGCTATTGTACTTCATGGACAAATCGATAGCGCAATGCCAATGGGTCGTGGCGTTATTGCATTCCTATGATGTAACGGGTGCGGTGTATCTTTATACCGTAAAACACCGTAAAACACCGTAAAACACCGCAAAACGCAAAACACAACAAAACGCCTTATACCGAAACACCGAAAAACACCGTAAAACACCGAAAAACACCGTAAAAGACAGCAAATCGCCGTAGTTTGATGTTTATTTCGTCCGCTGAACGCTGCAAAGACTAATGCAAGTATACGCACGGCATGTATCAGATTGGAGAGAATCTGTTTTCCTGCGATGACAATAGTGTCACAAGAGGTCACGCCTACAAGCTCAAGAAAAACCGATGCAATATGGCTTTACGACAGCATTTCTTCACCCAGCGAGTTATCAACATGTGGAACAGCCTCCCAAACAGCGTAGTTGAGGCACCGAGCCTGAACTCGTTCAAGAACAGAGTGGACAAGCATCTACAAGGATATATGTTCAAGCTGGAGGAACCACTGGCGCAGATGATGCACAGCAATTAGGCCTTTTTTTCTCTCTAATTTTTTCTTTATCCATAAGAACAATAAAAATACAGCCAGAGAACTACCAGAATCGGCGATAGGCCCTGGACGCCTAAGCAAGCCGAAGAATTCTATTCTATTCTATTCTATTCTAATGCGATCTCCGTAGTTCGACTGTTTCCGAGAGTTACGTCCCTTCGTGATGCGATCGCTTCTGTGTAGCGGTCCGAAAGTTTAGTGCAATCCATGTATCCCAATACGCTCAAAATACTTCTACTCAATTTTGAGACACATGGGTCGCCAAAAACCAAACAAATTCAACTAAACTTTCGGACCGCTACCCAGAAGCGATCGCATCACGAAGGGACGTAACTCTCGGAAACAGTCGAACTACGGCGATCGCATTAGTCTTTGCAGCGTTCAGCGGACGAAATAAACATCAAACTACGGCGATTTGCGGTCTTTTACGGTGTTTTTCGGTGTTTTACGGTGTTTTTCGGTGTTTCGGTATAAGGCGATTTGTTGTGTTTTGCGTTTTGCGGTGTTTTACGGTATAAAGATACACCC
>JAWQFJ010005614.1:10000-12500 GCA_034096865.1 Theodoxus fluviatilis | reverse complement strand
TGACCTTGCTTCAAGGTCAAGGTCAGAGGAGCTCGTCAAAGTTGGATTGTATACATATTTTGAAGTGACCCTGACCCTGAACAATGGAATATAACTGTTTCAAACTTAATAATTATGTGAAGCACATGTCATACTTTCATTATAAGACACATTTGGTCACATATCATCAAGGTCAAGGTCACTTTGACCCTTATGAAATGTGACCAAAATGGGGTAGTGAACCACTAAAAGTGACCATATCTCATGGTAGAAAGTGCCAATAATCACCATTGTGCTTCCTATGTCTTGAATTAACAGCTTTGTGTTGCATGACCTTGGATGAACTTGACCTTGGGTCAAGGTCACATGTATTTTGGTAGAAAAAATGTGTAAAGCATTTCTTAGAGTACTATGTCATTGGCAGTTTAGTTGCTTGACCTTGACCTTGAAGGTCACCTGAAGGTCAAGGTCATATAAAGGGCAAGGTCAAGCATGTGAGTCGTATGGGCTTTGCCCTTCTTGTTTAATGTATACGTGACATATTGCGTTAGTAACTTACACAGTGCTTTCTCGAAAACTGTTTTTCGCACATCAACCTTGATTCTCACACATTCTAACATATCTTCGTACATAAAAATGCAATATCGTTTAGATTAAATATTTAGCGATTTTGTGAACCAGTTAGCGTATTGGTGAACATGTTTGCGTTTAGGTGAACCATTTAGCGTTTTGTTGAACCTTTTAGCGTTTTGTTGAACCATTTAGCGTTTTGTTGAACCATTTAGCGTTTTGTTGAACCATTTAGCGTTTTGATGAACCAGTTAGGGTTTATGTAAACCAGTTAACATTTAGGTGAACCAGTTAGCAAGATAAATGACTTGAATCAAGTTTCTTAATCTCCCTCGATAATACCTTAATCCCTTCTCCAACCTTTCTCACCACCTGATGACAAGACTTTCTTTCTTTGATTCATATAGATTTTTTAGACAAACTCGAGCCTCACCCATGTTCGTGTTGGTATATCAATTGTGTATTCATATGAGGCATCACAAAGGAGCACGCAAAACAAGGATCTTTGAATTTCTAGCTAAGACAATTAATTTTTGGATAAAAATTATCCATGCATAATTTCACCA
This sequence comes from Theodoxus fluviatilis, assembly GCA_034096865.1. Taxonomy (NCBI): domain Eukaryota; kingdom Metazoa; phylum Mollusca; class Gastropoda; order Cycloneritida; family Neritidae; genus Theodoxus; species Theodoxus fluviatilis. The sequence goes on along the minus strand of JAWQFJ010005614.1, from coordinate 11,385 downwards.
AGGTAGTTATTGTTGAACCTCTTTTCATGACTTTTAAAAATCAGGAATTTTATTTTTTAACAAGAGGATGATACATGTTGCCAAATTAATTGCCGTCTTTTTTTCACAGCAGTGTATGCTCGATTCGTGGAAGAGTGTCTGAGAATACTGCCAGCTGCTCGAGTCCTGGGGACTTCTTTGAACAGTCCGGAAGAGGGTCTTAGAAGACTGCCAGCTGCAAGACAGAAAAAAACAGGCAGTCGAGAACATCAGACAGACTTGCGGGATCCTGTTCCACATAACGGTAAACGTAGTATGTATCGAATTTTTCACCTGCACAACCAACATATTTAAATAAACCCACATTTTCCCCGTCCGGGGATAGAACCACGGTACTGCGCCTCGTCCGACCTCAAACTCCAAAGCATGCTCGCCCATCTCCGCCTGTTGAAAAGACAGGGTTTCAACAATCGGGTAGAGGCAGAGAGGCTGACCATGTACTCATGCAAAAGGGGAGAGCACGGGGGAGGGGGGAGGGGGAGAGGGGCGTGAGGGGGGAGGGGGGGGGGGAGGTGGGGGGCTGCCAGGAACTGCAGAATTTTTTATTCAGACGAGATGGAAGGGACGGGAAGTTTCAGTGAATACTTTTGTTTGCTATGGCACGCCATAGACGTTGAACCAATGCTAACGCGGTCACAGAAAAGGGTAGGTGGTGCTGATGATGATTAAGAAAAATATTATGAGGACGACGACGACGACGACGACGACGACGACGACGACGATGATGATGATGATGATGATGATGATGATGATGATGATGATGATGATGATGATGATGATGATGATGATGATGATGATGATGATGATGATGATGATGATGATGATGATGACGACGATGATGATGATGATGATGATGATGATGATGATATTGCAAGTGCTGCTGCTGCTGCTGCTGCTGCTGATGATGATAATGTGGACGACGCCGCCGGAGCCGACGACGACGACGACGACGACGACGACGACGACGATGATGATGATGATGATGATGATGATGATGATGATGATGATGATGATGATGATGATGATGATGATGATGATGATGATGATGATGATGATGATGATGATGATGATGATGATGATGATGATGATGATGATGATGATGATGACGACGACGACATGATGATGATGATGATGATGATGATGATGATGATGATGATGATGATGATGATGATGATGATGACGACGACGACAATGATGATGATGATGATGATGATGATGATGATGACAACGATGACAACGATGATTTCAGCATGTGAAAGATGCTTCCCTTTTTTCTGTTTTTACTTGTTAATGAAATTATAAAGGACAAAAAACATTTGCTGGAAAAACTGTTTGGCCCTGCCGCA
>JAWQFJ010005614.1:0-2500 GCA_034096865.1 Theodoxus fluviatilis | reverse complement strand
GGGTGGGGGTGGAGGTGGAGGATGGAGGTAGGGGGTGGATGGTGGGGGTGAGGATGGTGGGTGAAGGTTGGGGGGTGGAGGGTCGGGGTGGAGGTAGAGGGTGGAGGTGGAGGGTGGAGGTGGAGGTGAAGGATGGAGATAGAGGGTGGTGGTGGAGGTTGACCGTTTGTGTGTGTGTGTGTGTGTGTGTGTGTGTGTGTGTGTGTGTGTGTGTGTGTGTGTGTGTGTGTGTGTGTGTGTGTCGTCCGCACGCTGAAGCAAACATGGATTTGCATTTTGCAAGGATGGTGGAGGTACTTGACAAAATGTGGTCATTTTGTGTTTCCTCCGATTGCTTTTAGCAAATGCCAAGACTCAACTGTCCTTAAGCAGTCATCAGGTTGCAGCCAGAAAAGATAAAGAGAGGGAAAGATGTATATTATATTCGTGTGTGTGCCTGTGCATGTTTGGCATTTGAAACAGACTACACATGTCTGTGCTGCGTGCGAATTGTGCGATCGTAACAATGCAGAATAGCCATTAGAGATGCTTAAGGAAGAACATAAGCTTTGTTCTTTCTGTTGCGAATGAGAGAGGTATATATACAGAGAGAGAGAGAGAGAGAGAAAGAGTGAGAGACATACAGAGATTGAGAGAGATAGAGACAGAGAAACACAGACAGACAAAGAGACAACTTTCATCCCTTAGAAAATTCACTGCTGCTTCACATCAAGTTACAACATTTTAAAAATTAAAGATGTAAACATCTAAATCAGACAATTGACTTATATTACAAATAATAACAATAATTAAATATACCCCCAAAACATGTAAAAGTTAAACATGAGAAAAAAAACATTAGCAAAAATACAGACAAAGACACAGAGAAACACACACAGAGAGAGAGAGAGAGAGAGAGAGAGAGAGAGAGAGAGAGAGAGAGAGAGAGAGAGAGAGAGAGAGAGAGAGAGAGAGAGAGAGAAAGAGTGAGAGACATACATAGATTGAGAGAGATAGACAGAGAGGAGAATCATGTATACATGTGCATAATCAAAAGTGACTGCAACTTGATCAACTGATCAATATGCAACCCTGGAACAAAATAAAAAATGAATACATGTAATTTGAAAAAGAACAATACCATAAGAAAATAAAATCAAGAGTCGCGTTTCTGTTGCAGGGCCCCATCGCCAAGCCACCACTCAAACGTCCCTGGAACATTTAAATGCATTTCTGCAGAGCCTGTCAGCAAGGAATCGTCCACACACAGTGACCGAAGAACAGCAGACAGAACCAGAAGTCAGCGACACGCGAAAAGGTAGCCTTGTCAACATCACCATAAACCCGTTTTCTAATATTTCTGACGAGATGGAAGGGAAGGAAATGAAAGTTTCCATCAATACTGTTACTTGTGTTTTGCTTGAGCACGCCATAGACTTGCATCAACACAAGCAGTCACCGAGAGAGGTACGTGCATCGTAGATTCTCTCTAAGTGGACTCATTTAAGCACAAACAGAATTGCACACATGGAAAAAACTACGACACAGGGTTGCAGCAGGGGTTTTTTAATCGTTGGTGACATGGTTCTAATACAATCCTACCTAGTGATGTCATAGACTCAATGATGAATATTTATACTGGAAAAGTATTATACTTATTTCCGTGAGCTAGCAGGAGTGTTCAGATCATTCTAAATTAAACAGGTTCTTATCAAGGAAAAAAAGTATATACCACAGTACTATCAATATTTTTTGAAGTACACATTGTTTCATTTCCTCAACGACCACATACTTTAGCTGTCAATAAACGGGATTTGCTGCCAAGAACCAAACGTACCAATAAAGCAAACATTACTAAAACAGTACCTGTGTTCACACAGATACATGTACACAAATGCAAGAACACAACGTTTAACACAAATAAGACAAAACTTTACATCTTCAAACTGTGTGCTGTTATCTGAATCCCTCCTTACAACTAGTGCCTTGTTCATATTCCATCCAAACTTTTGTTTGTAATAATTCATTCCTTCAGATCCTGAGATAAACATTACCTGCCACGCAGCCTTCGCTTTACCAGTGTTTGAAGTCGTATTTAGTGTAGTTATTATGTTTAACATGCTTACCAAACTGAAACTCAAATGTCATTAAACAATTTAATTTTGTAATTAAAACTCAAGGAACTGAAAGTATGCTACACCTGCAGCTGATTTCGTATTGGTGTCAACAGATGCCTTTCACGGAAAGAATGGTATTATATTTTATCCCTAACTCGAATATGTACTGATCTCTGTACATGAACATCATTCATCTCTCGGAAAAAAATCATACTGATTGTAAATTGTTATTTTCTCTGCTGACGCCCAGTTTTAGTGAATAATCTTTGGGGCGTGTTTGTGATGTTGTAATGTCCTTTTGTAGTTATCAGAACCTGAAGCGCAACTGAACAATTTGTTAAACATCTGTGAAATTAATCTCACGGCATGGCTATCATGTGAAAAATGATGTCTTAATCATATTG
>JAWQFJ010005613.1:27500-29203 GCA_034096865.1 Theodoxus fluviatilis | reverse complement strand
ATAGGATCGAAATTGTACTTGCAAATGACGTCATGCTATTAATGACGTCAAATTTGGCTTTGCCGTCAAATGTCATTTCAATCATTTTAGACCGGTAATTTCGAGAATACGACCTTAAAAAACCACTTTCTCTTCAAGCCTCGATTCTGAAAATTTGATACATTCAATCGGACCTAACTTCCAGTTAGTGTGCAAAATCTCAAGGAAATCCGTCCAGTAGTTTTTGAGATATAAGCCGTGGAGACGGGACAGACGACAGACAGACAGACAGATAAAAACCGCTGGCGCTGAACCTCCAGGTTTTGGCACACACAAAAAATTGGGTTCAAACCCGCAATCTCTTGAGAAAAGAGGGGGGGGGGGGGGGAAAACACACACAAAAAAAACAAAAAACAGGTCGGGTTCGAAAAAAGTTTCAGCGCGGATTCGAATCCGTTCACGCATGACCTAACGTTACAATTGTCCAGCGCTTTACCATCTGAGCCATTCATTTGGCAACTGACGTTACTACGTGTTTGTAAAGGAATTATAACGTTCTTTTCTGTAAACTCCCTCGCTTCATATTTTGCACTGTAAATTGTATAAAAATGGATGATAGTTCATGAAATTTGAGTGGTCTTGTACATTTTAGGATACTTAAGGTCTATTTCTGCCAAGTTTATTATCGATTCACTGCCATTAGGCCAAGCCAACAGACTACCAGTACCAAGTTGTTGCGCTTAAGTCAGGACAGACAGAACGAACGAACGAACTTATTTTACAAGGGTAGTGAATTAGGCAGTATTGCCTTTCTTACTTACATTCAGCCCTTGAGGCAAAATATTCAAATGTGGTAAGAGAGAGAGAGAGAGAGAGAGAGAGAGAGAGAGAGAGAGAGAGAGAGAACAGAGAGAGAGATACAGAGAGAGAGACAGAGAGAGAGACAGAGACAGAGAGAGAGACAGAGAGAGAGGGTGGGAGGGGAGCGGGGAAAAGGGGAGGAAGGGAAGAGAGAGAATGAGAGTAAGATGGGGTGGGAGAGAGAGGAGAGAGAGATGAGAGAGAGGAGAGAAGGGAGGGGGGGAGAGTGGATGAGGAGAGAGAGAGAGAAGAGAGAGAGAGAGAGAGAGTGAGAGATGAGAGAGAGGAGAGGACTGAGAGAGAAGAGAGAGAGAGCGACACAGAGAGAGACACAGAGAGAGACAGAGAGAGAGACAGAGAGAGACAGACATGCACAGAGAGAGAGAGAGAGAGTGAGAGAGAGAGAGAGGGGGGGGGACGCTGGGAAAAGGGGAGGAAGAGAAGAGAGAATGAGAGTAAGAGGGTGGGTGGGAGAGAGAGAGAGAGAGGAAGAGGAGAGGAGAGAGAGAGAGAGAGAGAGGGAGAGAGAGAGAGAGGAGAGAGAGGAGAGAGAGAGAAGAAGAGAGCGAGAGAGACAGACAGAGAGAGAGAGAGAGAGACAGAGAGAGAGGGAGAGACGAGAGAGGGGGGGAGGAGAGAAGAGACCAGAAGAGAGAGAGAGAGAGGCGGGGGGGGGGGGGGGGGAGGGAAGCTGGGCAAAAAGGAGAGAAGGAAGACGGAGAATGAGAGGTAAGACGAGTGGGTGGGAGGAGAGAGAGGAGAAGGAGGAGAGAGAGAGAGAGAGAGGGAGAGAGGGAGGGAGCTGGGAAAAGAGAGGGAAGGAAGAGGAGAAAGAGAGTAAGAGGGGAGTGGGAGAAAAGGGA
>JAWQFJ010005613.1:17500-22500 GCA_034096865.1 Theodoxus fluviatilis | reverse complement strand
TACTTTAAAATATCCTCGAATATTGTATCAAAAACACCCATAACTTAGCACTTTTTCTGTTAGAGTCACTGTTGCAAGATTTGCGCAAGGTGTGAGTGGAATTGAACAGAAAGTTTGAAGCCAGGTAGTGTCGCTATCTGGAATGCTAGGCATGCACCGGGGTGCGCCTAAAATAGTAACAAAAGCTGAGACCCAACACTTGTTGCTAACCGGAGTGATTAGCTAGGGGGGTAGAGGGGTCAGGAGATTCGATTGAGGGGAGGGGCGAGGGAGATTCGTGCACGAGTGAAGCATGAGTGATATCTGATGCAATAGCGTCCCCACGTGTTACAATCGAATTTTCCAATTGGTTAATTGGAGATGGGGCGATAGATCGTTTGAGCGTTTGGCGCCAGGGGTGCGGATATTCAAGCTTGCTGCTGAGTAGGCCGGACGTGTTGTGGCGATGGGTCACTGTAGGCTCATGGGGACGCGTATGTCTGCCCTAGAGCGCTATCACCACTCGAGGGGTTCTGGTTTCTCCCGAGTATAACAACAGTCTGTCAAGTCACGGTCTGTCTTGAGGTATGTTCATTACAGTTCTACGGTTGAACACGTATATACCTTTATAAGTGAGAGAATGCCATTTTTGACTAAATTACTCTGCAAGGGGTAAAGTTTAATTAAGTGTCTCCTCAATCATCCAGTAAAGTGAATATTGACGGTGGGAATGAAAAAGGGGAGAGATTCAATTGCTCTTTGAGTGAATCAAGTTATTGGGTTCTAATTCTGATGACGTCTGGGGTGCGTCCATCAGTCTTTCGTGATTGGGAGTGTGTGAAAGGGGCTTGTGTTGAGAGTGCAGCGGCTGCTGCCTTATCTTACAGTGACAAGTCGTCTTTGTCTATTTTCAGGCCATACATACATATATACATACACGTATATCTGGTTTGGAGGCCTTCCAGCTCTGAAGCCATATTAGCTTGTCTATACGTACTCTCGTGTACGTGGAACTGAGTTCTGGAAACTGCAAACTGGGTTTGCAGCAGTGAGTCAGCCATTCAGTGGCTACTGCTTATTAAGTCGTGCGTACATATTCATGCCTGCAGAGCCGAGTCTATGGAGTCCTGAGTGAGCCAGTCCGGAAGCTGCCGAGGGTGAACGAGTCCTACTGAAGGGTGCCACTGGTCGCCAGAGTGACCAGTCCCAAGGGTCAGCCAGGGGGCTGGAGTCCAAGTGTCCCGGGGATACTGAGGGAGCGGAGGAGTGCCGTCCGCTGGGTTACTGCTTGGTGGATTACCACGACGAGAGATTGGAGGCGCGTGGGCAGGAGCCCCGCGCAACTGTCTGTGTAGGCAGTATGTGTTACGTGTCAACCGTGCTCGGATTACCGTGTTGATTCCAGAGGGAAGTAAGGACACGAATTGGTAAGAGAGTTTTCTTAAACCCGTTAGATCCATGAATGAGACGGAGAGATTGACAGTAACTTTGGCAGAGGCCATCACGTTCTCAGAGCGCGAGTGAGGTAAGAGAGAGACCCCGCAGAAAGTAGCCAGAAAGACGCTATCGGTTACCTCAATCTGGAGGGAGAGACTGCGTGGGGAGAAGTCATAGGAACTATCTACTAATCTCGAGTGAGGAGATTGAGTGTTGATATCTCTGAGTAACGAATAACAGTAGTGAAGAGTTCTATCGTTTGGAGTGGAGAGAGAGTTAATTGTGGACTGTTTTCACTGCAGGAGTGGACTGGTAGTAAACGCTAGCGCGTTTCTTATTTTATGTAAATTGAGTGTCGGGCGTCCTTCGACCTGCAGCGAGAGCTGCGATTGGAGGACGCTCGATCCTCTTCTCAGAAGTTGCTTGAGGCCCCGCCCATTGGGGTGTGTCACTTCATTGCCTGAACTCGTGCATAGGAAGGATTGTTGTGTACTGTTGTATTCTTTTTGGGACTTATCTTTTTTGTGGGTTGGGAGTTTCTTTCAGCCCTTGTTTTTATTGATTAAACTATTGTTGTGAAACTGTACCCTACCCTCAGTGTCTCATTTTGTTGTTGTTTTTCCTACTTATTTACTTTTATCGTTGCAGGAGAGTGGCAATTAGGGTTTTGCTGAAAATCCTCAGGTGTAATTTCCATCACAAATTCTCAGTAACAGATATTTAAAGAATTTTATCATACACTCACGCGACAGTCACAAAGCAAAACCAGAGTAAAAGTGGAACTGAACGGCGGTGCGACTGGACAGATTAAAAAGTGTAGCTACTGGAAGTGAGCGACGTGAAGAGTGTTCAAGGCACGTATACGTCTTTATGTAACGCTTCATCGCTGCGTTTTGCTTCATCATTAGTAGTCTGCGGTCCCCCTGTTACAGCGACCGCTGAGGCCAACGACTTTGTGGAAAAGCAAAGCATGGAACGGGATTGAGTCCGCAGCTTCATCGGATGCTTACAAGAAAATGAAATGCCGCAAGGCTGAACAAAAAGTAGTCACGTGGTCTGAGACAATGTTATGAGCTGCATCGGGAATGGGCAGCGTCAAATGACGCCATTTTCTGTCATATTTACATGTCTTTAGAGTCGCGAAATGTTGGACAAAGCGTTGGAGGTTGTGTGTGTTGTGAAAGAAGGCAAAAGCACATTGATAATACTTCTGCAAAGACGGGGCCAGCCAGAGGAAGAGCCAAATCTTCAGAAGGGTGTCCCGTGGCTTCACAGGGGTACGTCCGTGAGTCACGTCCATACGCACGCCACTGGCAGCAGCCAAGTCGCCGCCATCTTACCTGGGACAAGATGATTTTGCCGAGTCCGCGTCCACGGTACTTGGGTTCCACGTAGATCATGCCCGTCTGGCCGTAGCTGTAGGTGATGCCGTGGCCCACCCTCTCTCCCTTGCCGTCCTTGAGGCAGAGCGCGGGGAAGCCGTCTACGAAGGCCTGCACCAGCGCAGGCGTGTCGTCCGTGGAGAAGCCCCATGTGGCGCTGATGTGGTTCACGTCCTCGGCGGTGATGGGGCACGCGCTGATGCCCTCTGGGATGGGCCTGTCCGTCATGAAAGAATAGGCACTGCCTTTATGGAATGCATGAATGTACGAATGAATAAATAAATGAATGAACGGATGGATGAATGATGGCTGAATGAATGAATGCACGAACTAAAGAAGGAACGAACGAACGGATGAATAAATGAACGAATGAATGAATGAATGAATCAATCAATCAATGAATCAATGAATGAATGGGGTTGTATGGCCTATCGGCCTTTCTAGGTTGGGTAAGGCTAATGAGCAAGTCAGTTCTATATTATTCTAGATATTCGCATTTAATAAATTGCGCAGGGAGAAGCGGAGGGTATATTATCATCCCCAATCCACTGGGGCGCGTTTTATGTAAAAAAAGAAGAAAATGTTCAGTTCATTTTGCGACTTATCACTCACCTACTGAGTTCAAGCCGAACAAGATGTTTCCCCCTGTTCAAATGGCGTGTCTGATGAAAAGAAATAAAGGAGTGTTGCGATAGGCGAAGCAGCAATAGCAGTAGTAGAAGTAGCAGCAGCAGCAGCAACACCACCACCAGAAATGATCGCTGTCTTTGACCTTCTAGTCAAAATAGGGGATAGCATGATGATTGACTTTGAATCCGTTGCCGCCGCTATTGTCGTCATCGTCGTCTCCGTCTTGATCGTCATCGTCATTGTCGTCTCTGTCATCATGATCGTCATCGTCGTCGCCATCATCTAAGAGATTTGCAGAGAAGAGAGGACGCTTACAGGCGCACCAACTGTTCAGGTTCTGCTGTGGCGATGTCGATGCCGACGATGCTGACGACGGGAAGTCCTTTCTCCTTGGCAACTGCCTCCACTTCATTGTCAACGTCCTCTGACAGCTCTGGAGCGGAAGGAAGAAAGTATGGAAGGAAGGAAGGACGGATGGTAATAAGGGAGAAAGGAATAAGGAAGGAAGGACAATAATAGAAAGGGAGAAGGCAAGGAAGGAAGGATGGCACACAGGAAGGAAGGCTGGAAGGAAAAAGAGAAGGGTGAATGAATAAAGGAAGAAAGGAAGGAAGGATGGATGGATGGCAGAAAGGAGGAACAAAATGAAGGATGGAAGAAGGAAAGGAAGAGGGAAAGACAGTAAATAGGAAAGAAAGAAAGGATTAATGGAAGGAAGGAAATTGTATTGAAGGAGGTGGGGAAAGGAAGTTAGGATAGCGTGAATGAAGGAAATAAGGAAGAGAGGAAGGGGGAGGGAAGGAAGAAATGAAACAAATCAGAAAGATGATTTCTCATCTTTCAGGTATCTGTTGATGCTCAGAGCACTAGGCAATTGAGCACCCTATCAGGGTCTCTCGAACTCATCCACGCAATGCCCCATGCCCCCTACCCCACCCCTACCCGCACACCCCTCACCCCATCGCTTTGTTTCCTTGCACATCCACTTAGATTCTAGATTGTGTGTTGACCAGCTACGATGCTTTTCTTCTCATTCAGCGCTCACAACACGAAAACTTCCACGGAGTTAATTCGTTAAGTTAGTTTAGTTAGTTTGTTAGCTCGCTCGTTCTTTTGTTCGATCGTTTGCTCGTTTAGTTGAGTCCAGTTTAATTTAGCTTGGCTTGGCTTGGCTTGGCTTGGCTTGGCTTGGCTTGGCTTGGCTTGGCTTGGCTTGGCTTGGCTTGGCTTGGCTTGGCTTGGCTTAGCTTAGCTTTAGTTTACTTTAGTTTTTTTCAGTGAATCTTAGACATAGTTAATAATTATTTTCCCAGTTTATTCAATACTTATATCAGTTCAAAAATAAGACAAAGCAAGTCCCGCTCTTTGAACGTCGTGCCCCCAGCCCCCATTTCTGTCTTACCTCTGTGCATTTTACATGAAAACCTTGTAAAAATGAAGCCATCATGCTCTCTCTCGCTCTCTCTCTCTCTCTCTCTCTCTCTCTCTCTCTCTCTCTCTCTCTCCTCTCTCTCTTTCTCCTCTCTCTCTCTCTCCTCTCTCTCTCTATCTCTCTCTCTCTCTCTCTCTCTC
>JAWQFJ010005613.1:7500-15000 GCA_034096865.1 Theodoxus fluviatilis | reverse complement strand
ATCACCCACAGCCAGGCTGCTTTTGTTCTGTGACTGGGTCTGAACATCATATGAGAAATTGGGATTGACCTCTTCGTGCTGAGATAATCCATGCATTCCGTTGCCCTCTGCTTTATCTCTGCTACGACTTACGACGTAGCTGCCTGAGGAATTTTGATTGGTTGGTTTTTTAATAACTTAAAATGCACATTATCATTAAAAGCAGAGGGTTTTGGAGGCCCTCTTTGAATACATGAATCCCCATATTGATTTCACCTTCAGTTTTATCCCTCTTGATTGAAGAAATGACGTAATAAAAGCATTAGAGTCGATTATCATTGATACACGATCTTTGGTGACGTTTCACCCAGTGGCAGAGGTCAACTTCTGTCAAGGTCGCGCAGCTGCTGGAGCATCTCAGAAGGCGCTTATAACATTATCAATAATAATAATAATAATAATAATAATAAAGTTTATTTTACAGCGAATTTCCATATACATGCTCAATGCGCTTTACAGGCATGAAAGACATGAAACATATAAATAATGCCAAACACAAGTAAAGCAAAATCAGGCACAGTACTCATACAATGCATAAGCACACAAGCAGATCAAGCCCAAAGCAACACAATACAGCAACAACTTGACACAGGCGAAACCAATAAACCAATAAGACACGGCTCACGTACATGGCTTCAACACACAAGCCAAACAATAACAGGACCAACCATGGGCCCCCATATAAAGTACGAAACGGATGAAAGCCCATCGCATATGAAACAAATATGCAGAAAGAGAACACTCCGTACAAGACGATGTAACTGAAAGAATGAAGTCATACACACAAAGCACAATACACACAAGCAACCAGCAACGAACATGGCAATAGCACACAGGCAAACGATACCCGATGCAGGACAAACAATATAACGACATACGAAAGGAGCATGGAAGACATGAATTATATCAACAACATATATGATCACACACAGTGGGCATTCTCAACGGAAACAATATCAACAGGATTAACCATATAACTATACACATAAAGCATGGTACATAAACATGATCCGCAGAATGCACGACATCAGCACACAAACAAACAATAATGAATGCAAGTCCATACAAACAGAATTGAATAACATGCAAGACGGTACATAAAGCATGTATGTGGACACCCAAAACTAGCACATGAGTTGCAGTAAGCGTGGAATAGTCACCAAAGCCCAGTCCAAAAGCGTTTTATAATGACAAAGGGTGATTTAAAGAAGATTATCGGACGATAAAACCTCGTCAGTGATGCCAAACAAGATCAGAGAACTCTCTGGGAAGGATCGACTCTAGGTGGACACTCTTTTCGAAGAAGGATACAGCCAGGAGAAGATAGCAAAGAGAGTAGAAGTATCCAACAGTTCATCACATTATTAAGAAGTTCCAAACCCATGGGGCAACTATCAACTGCACTGGAAGAGGAAGAAAGAGGCTGAGTACCAACAGAGATGATCGTCAACTCCTCAAGGTATCTCCTCACAGCAGGCGAGCCACATAACCACAGCTTAAACGCCAATGGGCCCAGCTGATAGACATTCATTGTTGCTCCAGAACTGTAAGGAAAAGTTTGCTGGAAAACAATCTTCATGCCTGCAAGGTAAGGAAGAAGCCTCTGGTGAATGAACGCCAGAGGAAGCAGAGGATGAAATGGGCCCCAGACCACCAAAGATGGATGCGGAAGACTGGTCCAAAGTCACGTTTACCGATGAGTCCAACTTTGAGCTTTTCCCTACACCTACAGGCCATGTAATGATGAGCAGAAGGCCTGGAGAAGCTTACAAGCCTGCATGCCTTGTTCCCACTGTGAAACATGGAGATGGATCCATCATGGTTTGGGGGGTCATGTCAGCCTCTGGTGTCGGTGTCCTGACGCTGTGTAGAGGCCGCATGAATAGCCTTGACACAGTGAGGTTCTGGAGCATGCCATGCTCCCCTCAGCACAGCAACTGTTCCCCACAGATCAGGAGTGGGTGTTGCAGCAGGACAATGCTCTTTGCCGTACTGCAAGGGTTGTCTATTGTCGGCTAGATGACCATGACGTCGATGGCCTTCCATGACTAGCGAAGTCTCCAGACATGAACCCCATCGAAAATCTGTGGGACATCCTAGGCAAAGCTGTTCAAGAGCCAAGCAGTAAGAAAGAAATAGTGTTAAAGTGACATTTGTGACCACATTCCTCTTCAGTTACCGTCGCTGTGCATTTCTCCAACTTGCTCAGCCTTTTCGGCATTTTGACATGATTTACAACAAAGATAAATGTATAACAGTGACTCTTAGTTACACATGGTTGAAAGTGAGCACAAAATGCTAATAAACTGTCGTATTTGTGATAGGTAACTATTAGCATCAATAAAAACGAGTTATTGTTGATAATACAAGGCAATTAAGTCATGATATTGCTGTTCTGCAAAGTGGTCTAATAATGTTTTTCCACAGCTGTATGTCGTTATTGATGGTGTGAGGACATCTAACAAGAAATGAGAAAGTAAGTGGGGATCCTATAAAGTTCGCAAGTTAAAGTTTCATATTCATTATGGTTTTGCCAAGTGGTTCTGTTTGGAACAAGGAAAATTCGCTCATGACTGAATAGTGGCAATCAAGTTTACCTCGTGTGTCCTCTCCCGAATTCTAGGGTTAAATTGCTTTCCGTATCTTGTCTATCTTGTCCTGGAAAAAATCCAACCGGTCTTGGAGAGACGTTGGGACTGTATAATAGGCTAGGCAGCAGGTGAGGTAAAGACGTTGGACTTCTTGATTTCGTACTGATCTGGGCCTAAAGAAAATTGCCAATTGCCGTTTTGCTGCCTTCCTTTTGCCCCCTTCTTGAATGTACGCGTCTACATTTTGTGAGACGAGATTTTCCCCGACGCCTCTCTGTCATTCTTTTGAAGCAATCTTTGCCAAATGCACGTCTTCATTGCACCAAGGGCTTTGTGCTTTTAATTAAATGCAATTGGTGACTTCAGGGGCATGTTTGTCCAGGATTTGCCTCATGGAAGACTCAAGCATTTTGATCTGCTCTGTCAAGTTTACACGGACAAGCGTGTAAGTGTCCGAACCCCTTTTGTCACTTTTTCAAAGCGGGGAAGTCGATCGTTCTGTAAGTCCTCCATGGTATCCTGGTCCTTGGCTGTCTCCTGACTCTCAAATTCATAGTTAAAAGTATCAAGTGGTGATCAGACAGCCCCTTGTCTATCGCCCCTCAGCTGCAAATGGTGCGTCTGATTCACTCACAATTCAGTTCGGCATGTGGCCCAATTGTGTGTGTGCGTGTGTGTGTGTGAATGTGTGTGTGTGTGTGTGCGTGAGTGTGTGTGTATGTGTGTGTATGTGTGTATGTGTGTGCGCGTGTTGTAAAGGTGCTGGAATGTACTAGAATGTCGCGGTGGCTTCGAGCTTTTATGTCAGTTTCCTTCACTTTGTCGTTGCCTAGTTATGTGACGTAGTCAGGGTGAATTCGTCTGTTGAAGTGTCATGAGACGTTCTTCGAGTTTCTTCGAAGACAATCGAGTGCATTTTCGTCATTCTTGATGATTCTAGAAAGCCTCCAAAATGTACACATAGCGCGAGTGCGGGCATGTGAGATGAGAGTGCCCAGCATGTGACATGAGATTGAACGGCATGTGACATAAGAGTGCACGGCATGTGACATGAGACTGCTCAGCATGTGACATAGGAGTGCTCAGCATGTGACATAGGCGTGCAGGGCATGTGACATAAGAGTGCAAGGCATGTGACATAAGAGTGCATTTCATGTGAGATAAGAATGCAAGGCATGTGACATAAGAGTGCATGGCATGTGACATGAGAGTGCTCAGCTTGTGACATGAGAGTGCACGGCATGTGACATAAGAGTGCAAGGCATGTGACATAAGAGTGCAAGGCATGTGACATAAGAGTGCACGGCATGTGAGATATGTGTGTAAGGCATGTGACATAAGAGTGCATGGCCTGTGCCATAAGAGTGCAAGGCATGGGACATAAGAGTGCAAGGCATGTGACATAAGAGTGTAAGGCATGTGACATAAGAGTGCAAGGCATGTGACATAAGAGTGCACAACATGTGACATAAGAGAGTAAGGCATGTGAGATATGTGTGTAAGGCATGTGACATAAGAGTGTAAGGCATGTGACATAAGAGTGCACGGCATGTGACATAAGAGTGTAAGGCATGTGAGATATGTGTGTAAGGCATGTGACATAAGAGTGTAAGGCATGTGACATAAGAGTACACGGCATGTGAGATAGGAATGCAAGGCATGTGAGATAAGAGTGCAAGGCATGTGACATAAGAGTGCACGGCATGTGAGATAGAAGTGCACGGCATGTGAGATAGGAGTGTAAGGCATGTGACATAAGAGTGCAGGGCATGTGACATAAGAGTGCACGGCATGTGACATAAGAGTGCAGGGCACGTGACATAAGAGTGCAAGGCATGTGACATAAGAGTGCAAGGCATGTGACATAGGAGTGCAAGGCATCTGAGATAAGAGTGCAAGGCATGTGACATAAGAGTGCAAAGCATGTGAGATAAGAGTGCAGGGCATGCGACATAAGAGTGCACGGCATGTGAGATAGAAGTGCACGGCATGTGAGATAGGAGTGCACGGCATGTGACATAAGAGTGCTCAGCATGTGACATAAGAGTGCTCAGCATGTGACATAAGAGTGCACGGCATGTGAGATAGGAGTGCACGGCATGTGAGATAAGAGTGCATGACATGTGACATGAAAGTGCTCAGCATGTGACATAAGAGTGCTCAGCATGTGACATAAGAGTGCTCAGCATGTGACATAGGAGTGCTCAGCATGTGACATAGGCATGCAGAGCATGTGACATAAGAGTGCAAGGCAAGTGATATAAGAGTGCAAGGCATGTGCGATAAGAATGCAAGGCATGTGACATAAGAGTGCACGGCATGTGACATAAGAGTATTCAGCCTGTGACATAGGAATGCTCAGCATGTGACATAGTCATGCAGGGCATGTGACATAAGAGTGCAAGGCATGTGATATAAGAGTGCAAGGCATGTGCGATAAGAATGCAAGGCATGTGACATAAGAGTGCATGGCATGTGACATGAGAGTACTCAGCATGTGAAATGAGAGTGCACGGCATGTGACATAAGAGTGCAAGGCATGTGACATAAGAGTGCAAGGCATGTGACATAAAAGTGCACGGCATGTGAGATAGGAGTGTAAGGCATGTGAGATAAGAGTGCAGGGCATGTGACATAAGAGTGCACGGTATGTGACATAAGAGTGCACGGTATGTGACATAAGAGTGCATGGCATGTGACATAAGAGTGCAAGGCTTGTGACATAAGAGTGCAAGGCATGTGCGATAAGAATGCAAGGCATGTGACATAAGAGTGCATGGCATGTGACATGAGAGTACTCAGCATGTGAAATGAGAGTGCACGGCATGTGACATAAGAGTGCAAGGCATGTGACATAAGAGTGCAAGGCATGTGACATAAAAGTGCACGGCATGTGAGATAGGAGTGTAAGGCATGTGAGATAAGAGTGCAGGGCATGTGACATAAGAGTGCACGGTATGTGACATAAGAGTGCACGGTATGTGACATAAGAGTGCATGGCATGTGACATAAGAGTGCAAGGCTTGTGACATAAGAGTGCAAGGCATGTGACATAAGAGTGCAAGGCATGTGACATAAGAGTGTAAGGCATGTGAGATAAGAGTGCACGGCATGTGAGATAGGAGTGTAAGGCATGTGAGATAATATTGCAGGGCATGTAATATAAGAGTGCAAGGCATGTGACTTAAGAGCGCAAGGCATGTGACATAAGAGTGCAAGGCATGTGACATAAGAGTGCAAGGCATGTGACATAAGAGTGTAAGGCATGTGACATAAGAGTGCAAGGCATGTGACATAAGAGTGCACGGCATGTGAGATAGGAGTGTAAGGCATGTGAGATAAGAGTGCAGGGCATGTGACATACGAGTGCACGGTATGTGACATAAGAGTGCACGGCATGTGAGATAGGAGTGTAAGGCATGTGAGATAAGAGTACAGGGCATGTGACATAAGAGTGCACGGTATGTGACATAAGAGTGCACGGTATGTGACATAAGAGTGCATGGCATGTGACATGAGAGTGCATGACAGAAAAGTGAGAGCGCATGAAGAACAGTGTAAGTCCTCCTTTCTTTTTCTTTTTTTCTTCTTTTTTCAGATTATATTTTAAAGTCCTTTTCTCTAAGGAGTGATCGAGTCCTCTACGGAATCTAGTTCCGAGAGTGAGAGCGTGGACATCACGCGTGACGAGAGACAAGAGCACGGCGAAAAGACGAGTGAGAGCGCAGATAATCGCAGTGTCGTCACGGGAGCAGTGCGTGAATAAAGTTTTCGAAAACGACCACGGGGTTTTTGGACTTCGGCCTCCCGGCGCAAGCTAGGGAAACCCCCGCACAGACAGGACTATTCGAGGAGGACGAGTCGCAAAGTGCTGCTCCTTAGACTTGCAGCTGGAGGTTGTGGGAGTACAGCACCTGCAGCATCGTTTTATCTGGGAGCCATGAGTGTTGTCAAAATGTAGGATAAAATCCCCAGCTACTAAGATATCACCGCAACAGATTGGGAGTGACTCAGGCAAATAGATGAGCTCCACCTGCTGGACGGAAGCGTTGCAAGCCCTGCTTTTCTTGGAGGGAGGGGGTCTGTAGAGGCACCTGAAGTTGGTGAATGTTCCTTCGTGGTTTTCCACGACGCTGCTGATTCGAAAGTGTGAGCAAAAATGTTACATGGAAGGACGTAGGACTTCTTCAAAGCCTTCATTTAAAAGAAAGCGATGATGCGAAATGAGCCTCTTGCATCTGGATGGGTTATTCACGTAGCTTCTTGGAACGAAGCTAAGTAAGCACGGGTTCATTGGGAAGTAAAGGATGTAGATCACCAAAACTGTACTGTTATGACATCTGAAATGTCGAAATTTCTTATATACATGTCGTTCCCGTCGATCACTGTGTATTTCTGCATAGCGAACGTGCGCCGGGACATTTTCATATACAAGATACAAGATCTAAACGAAGACAAATAAAAGTGTTCAACATGCTGTTCTGCGTCTATGGGTAACAGAGCAAACGATTTTTCAGGCGCAAGTGTGTTTGTAGCGAGCATTTGAGCAAGAAATCGTGCTGCGAAACATGTCGCCGCGACTCTTTCGATCAGTCATAACTGCCGCGCGAACACCCCTCTAAGGAAAGGTAACTCTAAACACCCATACTGGCAGATTCAGGCGAAGTTCCACGTCTTTCAATATAACGTCTTTAGTGTGAGTTTTGGTGACATAACTCTTCGAGACATTCTATTTCAAATTAGCTTCGATATGCCTCCTCCTCGACTTTTTGATCTTGGGTATATGACTTCATGTAAAATCATTACATGCCAATATAGTTGATTCCTTTTCGTGACGAGTTTGTCGCCACAAATAAAATTCGTTTTTTAG
>JAWQFJ010005613.1:0-2500 GCA_034096865.1 Theodoxus fluviatilis | reverse complement strand
ATAATTCATTGTTGTGATGATTATTGAGTGATTGAAGTGATTGTCTTTTCTTTGAGGACCCGACAGCAGACGGGCCCAAACAGAAATACACCCTTTGGTAAATGTGAATGACCTGATACCATATCATTTATCATTTTTAATGCTTGCACAATGTTTCGCTAGCGGAGTGTGAGGAAATAACTAGCATGCACATCCCTCCCTGCGCTCCGGCTGCAATGTGCAATTTTTTATTAATTTTTGCTGCAAAAAATACTTTAAAATAAATGTGGGATGTATCCCAAATGGATGTTATACAAGCTCATTAGGATCTAATCTCGTTCTCGTGGCAGTTGTTGAATGTAATAGAGGCTTCGTCGCGTGAGTGTTGGCAAAGTCAATGCTCACGCCTTGGTTACCGGGCCCGCACTGTCCGTCCAAGCGGTCTCGACCAGTCCGCGTAGTTAAATGTAAGCAATAGGTCAATACTATATGTACAGAGCTGTAGATGTCCGAAAAAAAACAAAGTTATGTAGACACTCACCGTTTTTTAGTTGAGTTTTTTGGTGTGTCTTCACTGCACACCTGATGCCTTACTTTTTTTTTCTAGGTAAATATAAATTTTGTACACAAATATGGAAAAAGTTTGTAATACATGCACTTGTGCGATGATTTGCACATACTTCTCTTATTTGATATCATTAGATAATGGTTATACAAAGTATACAAACCAGTTATTGCGAGTCTGAAGTTGTAGTGAAACAGATCGACAATGGTCAAAAACGTCCCTTTTTATTTTTTTTTCCACTTAGCCTATCCCAGCCATGTGTGCTAATGGATCGCAATCCCCCTTTTGAGTATAACATTAACACAGGCGTTTTAAATGACAAAGCGGTGATTTGAATAGGAAGAACTTATGTCGGGACGGATAATATGCTGTGCGCATCATTTTGATTGCCAAAACAAAATTCGCATAACTTATCTGGGCTTTGAGGGGATTCACTTCGAAAGGCCGGGTTCGACACTCTTTGGTCGAAGAAGGATACAGCCAGGTGGGTCGAGAGAGAGAAGATAGGGACAGAGAGTAGGAGTATGTGTCGCAACAGTTGTCTGCTACATACTTTAAGAAGTGTCCAGGATACCATAGAACAAACTATCTAACTTCTCCATAATGGAAGAGGCAAGACCAAGAACATAGACCTGGTACCAACATGAGGATTACGTGTCATTCTCTCAGGCATTCTTTTCACAGCAGGCTGATGCCACATGGTGTTCACGATCAGCGGTTTATACGCCAATGGGGTTCATGCTGGGACAACGGCACATTTCATTGTTGCTCCAGAACTGTGAGGTGGAGGGTGTTTGGCTGGGGTCGGGGGAGAGGGGGGTGGTAAAAAAATTAGTCGTCATGCACTGCAAGGCAAGGAAGATAGACTGTTGCGTCGGTGAATGGTACGGCAGGCATGAAATGGGCCCACAAACAGACCGAAAGTATCGTGGATGCTGAAGGATGCGCTCCAAAGTCATGTTTACCGATCGGAGTCCAACCTTGAGGGGGTGTCTTTCCCTACACCGGGCCTGTATGTAATGATGAGCAGAAGGCTCTGCAGTGTAAGAACATAGAAGCCGAAGCTTACGAAACCTGATATGCCTGGTTTTCCCTACTGTGATCGAGATATATGGAGGGGATCGCCCAAGCATCATGACTGGTTTTGGTGGCGTATATGTCAGCCTCTGGTACTGTTGGATTGTCCTGGCGTGGCGCTGTGTAAGAGGCCGCGGAATGAAATAGCCTTGATACAGAGAGGTTCTAGAGATGCCATTGCCCCCCCTCAGCAACAGCAAGCTGTCTGTTTCCAACAGACTGGAGGGAGTAGTGAGGTGTTGTTGTCCTGCGCGGTGGCCGAAGGGTCCCTGGGAGCAAGGTACCGTGCCCTTTGCCAGAGTAAACCGTAGGAACGCAGGCGTGCGTCCTAATCTGTTCCGTGGTTGTTAATGTGTTCGAGGATTTTTAGGAAAGGCATGATCACATCTGGAATCCTGTCATGGGCCTTCCGACAGTGGAACTTTTAGCGGGCGAAGTCTCCAGATCAATGACAAACGACACTACTACAACTAACCCCAATCGAATGTAAGAATATGTGGGACTTCCTGGGGCGAAAGCTGTTTAAGAGGACAAGACAAGCAGTTAAGAAAAAGGAAGGGGTGTAGAAGAAATGACCTAATGAAAAGTTATTTTTGGATAGTCGAGTGGGTGGCAGTAGTTGTAGAAATGGGCCTATATATTTTCAGTACGCGTGAAACTTTTGCAAAAAAGCTTGGTGGTTTTCAGCAGCCCATGTGATTCGAGGGTGAGTGGCTGTTGCTCGTACCGAGTCATAAAAAAAGGATGGCCCAACGACTATTTCAGAAGTGTCCCCAAGTCCCTATCTGAGTGCTGAAACTCAAGGCTTCTGTGGATGTCGGGGGTGTTAAGAAGTGTTCGATGTGTTAAAAGGATATATTGTTAGAGTAGTGGGACATG
>JAWQFJ010005612.1:0-13057 GCA_034096865.1 Theodoxus fluviatilis | reverse complement strand
GTACCAAGACGTCCCACCCAGAGTGACACTGAATGGCAGTATCAAGACGTCCTATCAAGGGTGACACTGAATGGCAGTACCAAGACGTCCCACCCAGAGTGACACTGAATTGCAGTACCAAGACGTCCCACCCAGAGAGACATTGAATTGCAGTACCAAGACGTCCCACCCAGAGAGACATTGAATTGCAGTACCAAGACGTCCTAACAAGGGTGACACTGAATTGCAGTACCAAGACGTCCCAACAAGGATGACACTGAATTGCAGTACCAAGACGTCCTTACAAGGGTGACACTGAATGGAGGTACCAACACGTCCCACCCAGAGAGACACTGAATTGCAGTACCAAGACGTCCCACCCAGAGTGACACTGAATGGCAGTACCAAGACGTCCCACCCAGAGTGACACTGAATGGCAGTACCAAGACGTCCTATCAAGGGTGACACTGAATTGCAGTACCAAGACGTCCCAACCAGAGTAACACTGAATTGCAGTACCAAGACGTTTCACCAAGGATGACACTGAATTGCAGTACCAAGACGTTCTAACGAGGGTGATACTGAATTGCAGTACCAAGACGTCCTAACAAGGGTGACCGAATGGCAGTACCAAGACGTCCTAACAAGGATGAAACTGAATGGCAATACCTAGACGTCCTAACACGGATGACACTGAATGGCAGTACCAAGTTGAATGGCAGTACCAAGACGTCCTAACAAGGATGACACTGAATGGCAGTACCAAGACGTCCCACCAAGGATGACACTGAATTACAGTACCAAGACGTCCTAACAAGGATGACACTGAATGGCAGTACCAAGACGTCCTAACAAGGATGACACTGAATGGCAGTACCAAGACGTCCTAACAAGGATGACACTGAATGGCAATACCAAGACGTCCTAACAAGGATGACACTGAATTACAGTACCAAGACGTCCTAACAAGGGTGACACTCAATTACAGTACCAAGACGTCCCAAAAAGGAAATCGTGGCTTTCAATCTAAGTTAAAGCATACAGGCATTTCCCTGTGGAAAAGCAACACTCACAAGAATACCACAACATTTGAGTTTCGGTAAGGAATAAAAATGAGATCAGTGGAGTTCAAGCAAAAAACACGAAACGAACAATCACTCAATTGTGTGAGCTGCAATCTTCGTAAAAATGCTTAGCCACATTTCATGGAAAATAGCAACGGCAGAAGATAGTACGAAAAGAGAATACGCATTTAAAAGGTTCAGTTCATCATTGTTCTGCACGGATGCTTTCCTGCCTAAAAGTAGCTACAAACCTACGTAATGCTAGTTGTGTGTTTTGGGTGCACAGTCCGCGTGAAACAGTCAGACAGTAGGCTGAACTAGCACATGCAGAACACTTCACCCGCGAACACGTGTTCGGTTTCGGTACAGCCATCACACCATGCGGGCACACACACCGGTCTGGCGCCCCTTGCCTTAACTGCCGAAACATCCCGGACACGTCAATCGGCCCACGTGCATTGCACCACCAAAGACCCATTGCACGGTCTTGTCGTGGCCCTGCTGACCTGGTGATGTACTGTTCTGCAGGCAATCGCTTGCGCTTGGCTGCTCTAATGGACTCGCACCTTCTCCAACAGGCTCGTGCGACGTTGCCGTTCTTGGTGTCGCAGGTGCTGCGTGAATGTTTCAGGAAACGCGTGGGACACACTTGGGGTCCGTTCCTTTATACACTGTGTGGTGGCATCTTGCATCTTCGTAGCTGCAGGGGTTGTCGGGTTGTCCATAGAAGAAACATTTGAAGACAAATCTGCTGCGTTTAAGTCTTGGGAACCGTTATGTCGTCTGTTCATGTACGTCTGGTTACTCCGGAAATGACGTTCCTTTTGGGACGGAGATTTTGGCTTGTTACGAGTTAGCTTATTTTCAATTTGGGTCGTTTATGAATGAATCAGTCTAGGGGTTAACTTCACACGGGTCACTCGCAACTCTTCCGACACGTTCATCAAACAACGATGGAACAAGTCTGAAATGACGGTGAGGACACAGATCACAATCAAAATACTTTAATTCCTTTATAATCAAAAACCCTAAGAGACCGCTGTTTGGCTGAGCCAGCACCTCTGTCAGTTAAGTGTCATTACATTGGGTTTGGCAGACCATCGTTGTTTTATTCTTGTTTGGGGAATTAGATTCAGTACACTTATCGTTGCATAATTATCATTAGTAACCTACTTATCGATTACAGCGCTCTCTTAGGGTTTTTCAAGTTAACCCCTAGACTAATTCATTCATAAACGACCCAAATTAAAAATAAGCTAACTCGTAACACGGCTCCAAACAGCGAAGCTGCTACATCGACGTGCAGCGCTTTCCCCTGTCCATAAATTGACTCTTCCACGTCAATGTTACCGTGGTACAAGCAGAGTTTGCTTTAAATTGCCAAAAAATTAAAACATGAGATTTGAAAAGTTCCCTCGCCGCATTCAACAAGATAGTATAATTATCTCTTGGAGTATGCATGTCCAGTACTCGGTAGGGTTCCAACAGTACGGCTTTAATGCAGAGCTCAAACAGCACACAACGTGACTCAGTGACGGCACGAGAGAGAGAGAGAGAGAGAGAGAGAGAGAGAGAGAGAGAGAGACAGACAGACAGACAGACAGACAGACAGACAGACAGACAGACAGACAGACAGACAGACAGACAGACAGACAGACAGACAGACAGACAGACAGACAGACAGACAGACACACAGACAGACAGACAGACACACAGACACACATAGAGACAGACAGGCAGACAGGAAGGCAGGCAGGCATGCAGGCATGCAGGCAGGCAGGCAGGCAGGCAGGCAGGCAGGCAGACAGACAGACAGGCAGGCAGGCAGGCAGACAGACAGGCAGGCAGAGAGAGAGAGAGAGAGAGAGAGAGAGAGAGAGAGCGAGAACGAGTGAGAGAGAGCGAGAACGAGTGAGAGACACAGAGAGAGAGAGAGAGAGAGAGAGAGAGAGAGAGAGAGAGTCAGGCAGGCAGGCAGACAGACCAACAGACCGACAGACAGACTGATAGACTGACAGACAGACAGACAGACAGACAGACAGATGACGACAGACAGACAGACAGACAGACAGACATGCAGACAGACAGACAGACAGACACACAGACAGACAGACAGACAGACATGCAGACAGACAGACACACAGACAGACAGACAGACAGACAGACAGACAGACAGACAGACAGACAGACAGACAGACAGACAGACTGACTGACTGACTGACAGACTGACAGACTGACAGACTGACAGACTGACAGACAGACTGACAGACTGACAGACAGACAGACAGACAGACAGACAGACAGACAGACAGACAGACAGACAGACAGACAGACAGACAGACAGACACACACAGACAGACAATGAGAGAAAGAGAGACAGAGGGAAAGAAAGACAGAAAGAGACTGAGACAGAGACAGAGAGAGAAGTATGAGGGAACTGTACAGTAAAGGTTTCTGGTCCTTTACAAGAACCCCTCTTATGAATCAAAATAAAACGATAGATCATTTGAAAGTACACTTGAGCCAGTAACGTACATAAAAGAACTAACTCACAAAGAGTTGCCCCTCTAAACATATCTGGTAGCCTTAACTCCTCGTGTAAACAATTCCACAAAAAAATGTTATATTTAAAAAAATCCGCCGATCTGTTGACCGAGATAGTCTCATGACAAAAAGGTATTTACGATATTTCCATGAGGAAGAGTTACCATAATTGAAATGCTCGTTACCCAAGTCAGAGAGAAAGGAGGCTGCTCTGGAACCATGAGCCCCTCCACAGCCACGCCCCTTTCTCGCTGTAGCTCGCGTGGTAATACATGCAGGCGGCAAAATGGCTTCCACGCGAACGCAGACTGACTCGTTGCGTTGTATTCCGGACAGCATTTGTGTCTCATTTTTGCCAGTGAGAAGATTTCTCAGACTGTGATAGACAGGGGTATGAATAAATACTACTAATGTTATTTAGACGAAATTAAGATTTATGAGCAAGAGGATTAAACGGTGGAGGCGACAGCTCGGTGCTTCAGATCAATGCGAAAAAATGAAGCACACATCACTTTCTTTCCATCTTGACACTGCTAAGCAGAAGATCAACCATCCTCATTGCTCGTGCAAGGCTGGGTAAGTGTTGTTGTTTTTTAATCATTTATCTGTTACGTGTTTGATGGAGTAACCTAAGCTCGCATTCCAAAATTGTAGAACCTACTGTTGAAGTGTTGTGTGTGGAGCTAAAAAGCTTGTGCAACTGTCCTTCGCACTGACTGTCCTATGCACGGACTGTCCTTTGCATTAACTGTCCTTCACACTGACTGTTCTATGCACTGACTGTCCGATGCACTGACTCTCCGAAGCACTGGTGAGCGCGACAAAAACTTGGAGCTGACTGCTAGATCTTTACCCACTGTAGAAAGCGCACTTCCCCTCCTCTCCTTCGTGACTATCTCCTTGTCAGTGTGAAGGACAGTTAATGCAAAGGACGGTCAGTGCAAAGGACAGTCCGTGCATAGGACAGTCAGTGCGAAGGACAGTTGCGCAAGCTTTTTGGCTCCACACACAACACTTCAACAGTAGGTTCTACAATTTTGGAATGCGAGCTTAGGTTACTCCATCAAACACGTAACAGATAAATGATTAAAAAACAACAACACTTACCCAGCCTTGCACGAGCAATGAGCAGTAATGTTCAATTTCAAATGCAGATCTGAGACTCACCCCCGCGCAGACTCCTTTGCTTTTATTCAGCCGGTTGAGATTTAGCTGCTCGTGTGGCCGGCAGCACGCCTTGATCCACGCCATGGCATCGGCTCTTCTGCTTTTTACAGAGGGAAATTGATGCAATTTGCCTCCTACTATTTTATCGGGATATCGTTTATCACCAGAGCATGTGCCCCACTGGCAGTGAACAACCATTTTTTGTGGTTGTGCGATAGGCTAGAACCGACAGCGAAAACGCGGGAAGGAGTCAAAGACGCTGGTACCACACATTGCCGTGTTTGTGTTACCAGTAAAGTCTGCGCTAAAAATAGACTAGTTCCGCGCCAGCGATTGGCTAAGCCCAGCGACCGCGTGGGCCGTGTGGAGGGGTCCATTGGGAGCTCACTGTCGACTTGTTCTGTGCTCGACAGAGACAAGGTGGAAATTGCAACAGCCCGATACTTGTGCCTGAGGACAAGCAGGCAGTTACGCCCACACTAAAACGCATGAGAGTAACGAAGAGCTGTAGAAGCTGGATTCCCCCTACACCAGCTAGCAGCCTTTTCCAACCCTGTAGAATCGTCTGGGCTTTTGGCTCACCCCTTCTGTGACACACGTGATTGAAAAAAAAATATAGGAGGAAGACTAATTGTAAAAATAGCATACATTTCTAGTTCAAGTATTTTGAAAAATAACTAGAATCGTGTTCAGCCTTGAAGCCAAATGAAGAATTTGCATAATCCAGACATTTTCTTGTATTATTCACCTCCGACGAATCTATGTACCACATGCGCTTGTTCAGTTCGTTTTTCCTTTTGTTTCTCTGTTGCTTGTCCACTGCTTAATTTGTTTGTTTGTTTGTTTATTCTTTCGTTACTTTGCATTTTATATTTGTTTGTGGATGTTTAAAAACGATAAAAGGCGCTTCAGATTCTACCTGCTCACCTCTCCGGATTTCATCTCTCACTGCCATTTGCAGTACCTCGTTTCTCACTGTCTGCCTGACAAAAACTCACCTTGGCATTGAGGCGAGCAGAGTAAACGGTGATGACTGCCGAGTTTAGGAAGATAATCCACGCTAGCAATAACAAGAAGACGACCTCCTCCAAGGAGTAGCTCTGCCTAGAGCAGCCGTAGACGATGACCAGCACCATGGTGTAGCACAGCAAGTAAGACTGGCCCAGGAAGTGGGAGAAGACACTGTCTGTGGCCTCCAGAAGCTCACACAGACTCTCTAAGTGCAGACGTCTTCTCTCCAGTCCTTCAGCTTCCACATGGCCGTTGGATTGAAGCTTGGCAGCCTCGCTAAATCTGGTTAGCTCCTTCTTGAGCATATAGGCGAACATCATGAAGAATGAAATTTCAAAGGAGGTAATCATTACTGGCAGAAACTGCAGGAACGTCGTCACACAGATGGCCACGATCCTCGGGGTGCCGACGGTGTTTTCGAAGGGAATCAGGAACCATCGAAACAACGACGAGTATTCCGCACACCACACGACTATGCCTACTGCCCCAAATAGTGCAAGCGCGGCACTCACAGCAAACTGAACGCGGTGCAGCCGCATTCTCCTCACGATGGCCGGGTCCAGGCCGTGCTCGCAAAAATAGGAGCGGAAGTTTTCGATGAGAGCAGGAATGCGCCTGTTGCTATAAACCTGAACCAAGCTGAACAGGGAAAGGATTGTGAACATTGAAGCAACGATGAATTCCGGGATGCTACTTTCCAGGTTCTTCCAGGTTGTCACCAAATGATAACCATACCTCACGGCACTGAAGAGGTGACAAGTGTTGACAAAAAGACACCACAGAGCCCTGCGGACGGAAATCCTGTGTGTGGACTTAAATCCATCAGTTGCAACTTTGGCGGACGACGTCTCTATCTCCGAGACATAGATGCCAATGAGTGTCAGCCATATCAGGACCGAATGTACGATACTGGCCAGATTGGCAGCGTCTTGTTCGTGGCTCTTTTCCGTTGCTGCCGGGGCTTCTGACGCGGGCTCTGCAGTTATGTCGCACTGCTCTTCAAGGTCGACTAGCTCCGTCGCCATGGCGACAAGGCTTCGTGTTTATCAAAGTCCACAGACGTTTACAAAAGCTGGATGAACCACACTGGAAACGGAAAGTAATCAAGACCTTTTTAATCGTGCTGATCGCAATATCCAGCCGAACTGTGTCTGCCCTTGTACATTGAACTTGTCACTATCTTAGGAACGAAGGTCTCAAGTTGTAGCCAAAATCCGAGACTGTTTCATAGATCATACACTATTCTGTCTGTACTTGCGTGGCACCTATCAGAACTTCTGACACCGCGGATCCATCGACGGAAAAGCAACGATGACACGAAGTATGTCCACAAACCGAGGGCTTTCCTCTGCACAGCTTTTCAATGGAGTCAGGTCTCGTTCAAGGCCAAGTTGGTCCAGTTTTTCGTTGCGTGCAAGCAGCTTACTCCGGTTTCAACAGTTCACGATTCGTTGGTCGAGACAACGAGTCCCTGCTGGAAGGTTACAGACCGCGATCACTCGAAGTGAACACACCCAAGGCAGTGACAT
Source organism: Theodoxus fluviatilis (assembly GCA_034096865.1). Lineage (NCBI taxonomy): Eukaryota > Metazoa > Mollusca > Gastropoda > Cycloneritida > Neritidae > Theodoxus > Theodoxus fluviatilis. The sequence continues at coordinate 5,763 of JAWQFJ010005612.1, read as the reverse complement.
GCGCAAATGACGTGAAATCCTCCCTATGACTCGTCGATCGTCACTGCGCGTGCACAGGAAATCAAGACAAAAGACGAGCCTTTTCACGTGTCTCATTGCCAACTACGTCACCGCCAAGCGAGCGGTATTTTTGTGTCTGCGTTCCACATTCACGTTGTAGAATTAACAGACGCTTAAACCTGGTAGGGATGGAATGGATGGAAGTAAATGGCTCGGCGGTCCGGATCAATAAAATGAGGAGGCCCGCTCAATGTGTTCTCGGTGCGTTTAATGGTATTGGATTTGCCACCATTTGGCCCGATAAGGCCCGAGGGAAAAGTATCGTGGCACACGCTTTCTTTAATCAGAGCCGCAAAGACTGCGAGGTTGCTAATGGAGTCTGGTATTATGTGGACAAACACTTTGGAGAATAAACAGACGGCAGAAGGACCAATGGGCTCCACGACGAGTGGAAGGATGACACTGAATTGCAGTACCAACACGTCCCACCCAGAGTGACACTGAATTGCAGTACCAAGGCGTCCCAACAAGAGTCACACTGAATTGCAGTACCAACACGTCCCACCCAGAGAGACACTGAATTGCAGTACCAAGACGTCCCAACAAGGATGACACTGAATTGCAGTACCAAGACGTCCCACCCAGAGTGACACTGAATTGCAGTACCAACACGTCCCACCCAGGATGACACTGAATTGCAGTACCAAGACGTCCCACCAAGGATGACACTGAATGGCAGTACCAAGACGTCCCACCAAGGGCGATACTGAATGTCAGTACCAAGACGTCCGACCCAGAGTGACACTGAATTGCAGTACCAAGACGTCCTAACAAGAGTGACACTGAATTGCAGTACCAAGACGTCCCAACAAGAGTGACACTGAATGGCAGTACCTAGACGTTCTAAAAAGAGTGACACTGAATTGCAGTACCAAGATGTCCCACCCCGAGTGACACTGAATTGCAGTACCAAGACGTCCCACCCAGGGTGACACTGAATTGCAGTACCAAGACGTCCCACCAAGGATGACACTGAATGGCAGTACCAAGACGTCCCACCAAGGGTGACACTGAATGGCAGTACCAAGACGTCCTAACAAGGGTGACACTGAATTGCAGTACCAAGACGTCCCAACAAGGTGACACTGAATTGCAGTACCAAGACGTCCTTACAAGGGTGACACTGAATGGAGGTACCAACACGTCCCACCCAGAGAGACATTGAATTGCAGTACCAAGACGTCCCACCCCACTGAATGACAGTACCAAGGCGTCCCGGCAAAGGTCACACTGAATTGCAGTACCAAGGCGTCTTAACAAAGGTCACACCGAATTGCAGTACCAACACGTCCCACCCAGAGAGACACTGAATTGCAGTACCAAGACGTCCCACCCAGAGAGACACTGAATTGCAGTACTAACACGTCCTAACGAGGGTGACACTGTATTGCAGTACTAACACGTCCCACCAAGGGTGACACTGAATTGCAGTACCAACACTTTCCACCCAGAGTGACACTGAATTGCAGTACCAAGACGTCCCACCCAGAAAGTGAAATTGAATTGCAGTACCAAGACGTCCTATCAAGGGTGACACTGAATTGCAGTACCAAGACGTCCCAACCAGAGTAACACTGAATTGCAGTACCAAGACGTCCTAACAAGGGTGACACTGAATTGCAGTACCAAGACGTCCCACCCAGAGAGACACTGAATTGCAGTACCAAGACGTCCCACCCAGAGAGACACTGAATTACAGTTCCAAGACGTCCCACCAAGGTTGACACTAAATTGCAGTACTAAGACGTCTTAACAAGGATGACACTGAATGGCAGTACCAAGGCGTCCCACCAAGGGTGACACTGAATTGCAGTACCAAGACGTCCCACCAAGGGTGATACTGAATGGCAGTACCAAGACATCCTTACAAGGGTGACACTGAATTGCAGTACCAAGACGTCCCACCGAGGATGACACTGAATTGCAGTACCAAGACGTCCCACCGAGGGTGACACTGAATTGCAGTACCAAGACGTCCTTACAAGGGTGACACTGAATGGAGGTACCAAGACGTCCCACCCAGGGTGACACTGAATGGCAGTACCAAGACGTCCTAACAAGGGTGACACTGAATTGCAGTACCAAGACGTCCTAACAAGGGTGACACTGAATTACAGTACCAAGACGTCCCACCAAGGGTGACACTGAATTGCAGTACCAAGACGTCCCACCAAGGGTGACACTGAATGGCAGTACCAAGACGTTCCGCCAAGGGTGACACTGAATTGCAGTACCAAGACGTCCTAACAAGGATGACACTGAATGGCAGTACCAAGACGTCCCACCAAGGATGACACTGAATTACAGTACCAAGACGTCCTAACAAGGATGACACTGAATGGCAGTACCAAGACGTCCCTCTAAGGGTGACACTGAATTACAGTACCAAGACATCCCACCAAGGGTGACACTGAATTGCAGTACCAAGACGTCCCACCAAGGGTGACACTGAATTTCAGTACCAAGACGTCCCACCAAGGGTGACACTTAATTGCAGTACCAAGACGTCCTATCAAGGGTCACACTGAATGACAGTACCAAGGCGTCCCGGCAAAGGTCACACTGAATTGCAGTACCAAGACGTCCCAACAAGGATGACACTGAATTGCAGTACCAAGACGTCTTAACAAGGATGACACTGAATGGCAGTACCAAGACGTCTTAACAAGGATGACACTGAATGGCAGTACCAAGGCGTCCCACCAAGGGCGATACTGAATGTCAGTACCAAGACGTCCGACCCAGAGTGACACTGAATTGCAGTACCAAGACGTCCCACAAGGGTGACACTGAATTGCAGTACCAAGACGTCCACCAAAGGATGACACTGAATTGCAGAACAAAGACTTCTCACAGAGAGTGACACTGTATTGCAGTACCAAGACGTCCCACCAGAGTGACACGGAATGGCAGTACCAAGACGTCCACCCAGAGTGACACTGAATGGCAGTACCAAGACGTTCCACCAGAGTGACACTGAATGCAGTACCAAGACGTCCTAACAAGGGTGATACTGAATGGCAGTACCATGACGTCCAACCCAGAGTGACACTGAATGGCAATACCCAGACGTCCCACCACGGGTGATACTGAATGGCAGTACCAAGACGTCCACCCAGAGTGACACTGAATTGCAGTACCAAGACGTCCCACCAAGGTGAACTGAATGGCAGTACCAAGACGTCCCACCAGGGTGACACTGAATGGCAGTACCAAGACGTCCCACCAAGGGTGACACTGAATGGCAGTACCAAGACGTCCCACAAAGAGTGACACTGAATGGCAGTACCAAGACGTCCTACAAAGAGTGACACTGAATGGCAGTACCAAGACGTCCCACCAAGAGTGACACTGAATTGCAGTACCAAGACGTCCCACCAAGGGTGACACTGAATGGCAGTACCAAGACGTCCCACCAGAGTGACACTGAATGGCAGTACCAAGACGTCCCACCAAGGGTGATACTGAATGGCAGTACCAAGACGTCCCACCAAGGGTGATACTGAATGGCAGTACCAAGACGTCCCACCAAGGGTGATACTGAATGGCAGTACCAAGACGTCCCACCAAGGGTGATACTGAATGGCAGTACCAAGACGTCCCACCAAGGATGACACTGAATGGCAGTACAAGACGTCCACCAAGGTGACACTGAATGGCAGTACCAAGACGTCCACCAAGGTGACACTGAATTGCAGTACCAAGACGTCAATACAAGGGTGACACTGAATTGCAGTACCAAGACGTCCAGACAAGAGTGACACTGAATTGCAGTACCAAGACGTCCCACCAAGGTGACACTGAATTGCAGTACCAAGACGTCCACTAAGGGTGACACTGAATGGCAGTACCAAGACGTCCACCAAGGTGACACTGAATTGCAGTACCAAGACGTCCACCAAGGTGACACTGAATTGCAGTACCAAGACGTCTTAACAAGGATGACACTGAATTGCAGTACCAAGACGTCTTAACAAGGATGACACTGAATTGCAGTACCAAGACGTCCCACCAAGGATGACACTGAATTGCAGTACCAAGACGTCCCACCTAAGTTGACACTGAATGACAGTACCAAGGCGTCCCGGCAAAGGTCACACTGAATTGCAGTACCAAGACGTCTTAACAAGGATGACACTGAATTGCAGTACCAAGACGTCCCACCGAGTGACACTGAATTGCAGTACCAAGACGTCCCACCCAGAGTGACACTGAATTGCAGTACCAAGACGTCCCACCCAGAGTGACACTGAATTGCAGTACCAAGACGTCCCACCCAGAGAGACACTGAATGGCAGTACCAAGACGTCCCACCCAGAGAGACACTGAATGGCAGTACCAAGACGTCCCACCCAGAGAGACACTGAATTGCAGTACCAAGACGTCCCACCCAGAGAGACACTGAATGGCAGTACCAAGACGTCCACCCAGAGTGACACTGAATTGCAGTACCAACACGTCCCACCCAGAGAGACACTGAATTGCAGTACCAAGACGTCCCACCCAGAGAGACACTGAATTGCAGTACCAAGACGTCCCACCCAGAGAGACACTGAATGGCAGTACCAAGACGTCCACACCAGAGTGACACTGAATTGCAGTACCAACACGTCCCACCCAGAGTGACACTGAATTGCAGTACCAAGACGTCCCACCCAGAGTGACACTGAATTGCAGTACCAAGACGTCCCACCCAGAGTGACACTGAATTGCAGTACCAAGACGTCCTAACAAGAGTGACACTGAATGGCAGTACCAAGACGTCCCACCCAGAGAGACACTGAATGGCAGTACCAAGACGTCCCACCCAGAGTGACACTGAATGGCAGTACCAAGACGTCCCACCCAGAGAGACACTGAATTGCAGTACCAAGACGTCTTAACAAGGATGACACTGAATTGCAGTACCAAGACGTCCCACCCAAGTGACACTGAATTGCAGTACCAAGACGTCTTAACAAGGATGACACTGAATTGCAGTACCAAGACGTCCCACCCAGAGTGACACTGAATTGCAGTACCAACACGTCCCACCCAGAGTGACACTGAATTGCAGTACCAACACGTCCCACCCAGAGAGACACTGAATTGCAGTACCAACACGTCCCACCCAGAGAGACACTGAATTGCAGTACCAACACGTCCCACCCAGAGAGACACTGAATTGCAGTACCAAGACGTCCCACCAGAGTGACACTGAATGGCAGTACCAAGAGGTACCAACCAGCGTGACACTGAATTGTAGTACCAAGACGTCCCACCTAAGTTGACACTGAATGACAGTACCAAGGCGTCCCGGCAAAGGTCACACTGAATTGCAGTACCAAGACGTCTTAACAAGGATGACACTGAATTGCAGTACCAAGACGTCCACCCAGGGTGACACTGAATGGAGTACCAACACGTCCCACCCAGAGAGACATTGAATTGCAGTACCAAGACGTTCCACCCAGAGAGACATTGAATTGCAGTACCAACACGTCCCACCCAGAGATACATTGAATTGTATTACCAAGACGTCCCACCCAGAGAGACATTGAATGGCAGTTCCAAGACGTCCCACCCAGAGTGACACTGAATGGCAGTACCAACACGTTCTAACGAGGGTGATACTGAATTGCAGTACCAAGACGTAGCACCAGAGTGACACTGAATTGCAGTACCAAGACGTCCTAACAAGGATGACCCTGAATTGTGGTACCA
>JAWQFJ010005611.1:0-18507 GCA_034096865.1 Theodoxus fluviatilis | reverse complement strand
CTGGCGACTTCAATCGCCCTGCCAACACCGACAATTCTCTGGCGATTTCAATCGCATTACCAAAACAGACACGGCCGGACAAGACGAACAACACACACAAAAACCCACAGGGGATAGCGTCTCTCTCTCTCTCTCTCTCCGGTGTACTCCAAGTTCAGAACAGTACAATCAGAATAAAATGAAACGTTTTCACCTTGGTGGTGAGATCCTGCAGAGGATCTTCAGCTGTATCCTTGCTCGTGTCAACACTCAACGTTTCATTGTCCATCTTGCCAATCCACTCCGTCGTCAGTCTTTCTGCTTCCCCTCCTCCCGATGCAGTCGTCGTTCTCTGATGACCTGGCGGTGCTGCCAACGTCCTTCTCCTCTTCTCCCTCTTCTTCTTCTCTTCTTCTTTAATCGTCTTCTTCTTCTTCTTCTGCTTCCTCTTCAATCGTATTCTTCTTCTTCTTGAATCTTCTTGAATCTTCTTCTTCTTCACGGATACAGAACGTCGGTCTGGGGGCCTGACGGTGCTGCTATCCCTCCCCGTCCTCTTCTGCAATCTTCTTATTCAACCGTCTTCTTCAATCGTCTTCTTCTTCTCGGATACAGGCGTCGATATGGTAGTCTGACGGTGCTGCTATCCCTCCCCGTCCTCTTCTGCAATCTTCTTATTCAACCGTCTTCTTCAATCGTCTTCTTCTTCTCGGATACAGGCGTCGATATGGTAGTCTGACGGTGCTGCTATCCTTCTTCGTCCTCTTCTTCTGCTTCCTCTTCATCAATCGTCTTCTCCTCTTCTTCTTAGTCAATCATCTTCTTCTTCTTCTTCATCTTTCTTGGCCTCTGGTCCAACATCCTCGGCTTCCTCGAACCTTTTTTTCTCTCCCTCAGCTCGATCAGTAGTGACGTTTTTTTTTCTAAAGCAACCTGCGTTGACGTCATTCCCTCTCCAAAACATGACGTTGTCCCAAACCTTTTAGAATTCATTGTCGAAAGGCGAAAAATTCCAAGTACATAACAAAAATGCAGAATAACACAGATTACACAAGTATTCACGTACAGAATTTCATCCAAATTAAACACCATGGATTTCTGTACGTGACACCTCCCTTACCCGGGGAAAAAAAAACAAATGCCAATTTGTCTTTTTTTTTGACAATAGTCTCCTGTCTCCCATTTTGATATAACAGAATGATACTCTTGTACTAAAAATGGCTGTGGCATTCCGAACAGTAGAAGCAATTCTCTCAGTACGAAATGACAGTTACCACTCACTATTGCAGAAATAATTGCTCCCAAAAAAATTCACTCATCAATCTTTCAGGACTGAGAAGAGAAAACAACCAATAATATTTATATCTGTCATTATAGGTACACACACCAAATAATGCCAAACTATGAAGCTTCTTTACACAAAGAATTAAGAAACCCACCACAATGCAACGACAGACCAAAAACTCAATGTTAAAATATGACACGCTCCTGGTTAAAATAGTGCATATCCAAGTATAATCAGCCGACAAGAAATTTGCACGCTGAAACTTTTTTTTTTTTTCTCTCTCTCTCTCTCTGCGTCTCCGCGTTTCTCTCTGCACCTCCGCCATTACAGCCAGTTCAACATACTCAAGAATTCACGGCACTGTTTGTTCGCAGTCAGAACGAGACAACAGATCTGCAAACGTGTTTTGAGAGCCCGGAATCGAAGCGATCTCCATCTTGTACTGGGACAAAGCAAGAGCCCACCTCATGAGACGGGGATTTCTAAATGCTCCCGAATCCAGAAAAGACAGTGGATTGTGATCTGTTTGCAGCAAGAATGGTTTGCCCCACAAGTACCTCTGAAACTTTTCTGCAGCCCAAACGATAGCAAGACACTCGCGCTCGATCGTAGAGTATCGCTGCTCCCTCTCAGCAAGCTTTTTGCTGGCGAATGCAACCGGATGAAGTGATCCGTTCCGCTCTTGCAAAAGAACCGCTCCAACTCCTGTGTTGCTTGCATCTGTCCTGATGATCATGTCATCATCTAGTTTTGGGAGAATCAACACCGGAGAACAAGACAAGATACGCTGGATCTCTATCAAAGCGTTGTCGCAGTCAGGTGTCCACACAAAGCGCTTCTGCTCTTTCTTCAGCAGGCTCGTGATGGGTGTAGCAAGAGTAGCAAAGTTGGGGACAAACTTTCTGTAGTATCCCACCAACCCCATCAGTGAACGCACTTGCTTCTTTGACTTGGGTTTGGACACGCTCAACATCTTCTTGATCTTTGACCTCTCAGGACGCAAACGACCCTCACCTACAATATGGCCTAAGAACTCAATCTCTGTGAACCCAGCATGAATCTTTGATGGTCTTGCAGTCAACCCAGCTTTCTCCAGAGCTGTCAAGACTCCATCAACATGTGTGAGGTGGTCTTTCCATGTCTGAGATGCGACCAAAATGTCATCAAAGTAGTTGACAGCACTGAACTTCTGAAGATCTAGAATACGCATCATTCGCGCAAATGTCGCTGGAGCTGTCACCAACCCAAAAGGCATTTTGACGAACTGGAATAACCCCTTAGGAGTAGCAAAGCTTGTCTTGTGCTTGTCTCCTTCCTCCATCGGGATCTGCCAGTAACCTTTCGCGAGGTCTACTTTTGTGAAGAATTTCTTCCCACCTAAGTGTGCAAACAGCTCGTCCATGTCAGGAATAGGCTCAGCATCCTGGACTGTGATTTTGTTCAATTCCCGATAATCAACACAAAACCGAACTGAACCATCCTTTTTGCCAACAAGAACAACTGGTGCGCAATAGGGAGACATCGAAGGTTCAATAACCCCTAGTTTCAACATGGACTCAACTTCCTTTTCAATGACCTGCATTGAAGCCAGAGGAAGTGGATACTGCTTCCTGAAAGTAGGTTCCTGAGTTTTCACCCTGATATGATGCTTCACTGGTAAGTTGAAGTTCTTCCCTGGAAGTGACGTCATCATAAAAGTGTGCTTTTCCATGACAGCAACCATGTCCTCCTTCATACTCTCCAACATCACATCATAATGGATATCATTGACTGTCTCTTCTTTTTCAGCATTTGATGGAAGAGTAGTCAATGGAAGAGGTTCATCTTCCAACTGAGGAGGCAAGAATGCCAAAGACGCAATTTCTTGCTCACACTCATACTGATACTGTTGCGGACACGTATCCTCTCCTACCAACTCCACAAAGGGTGTGGTATCCCCTGCAACTGTCACATCTTTGACAACAACACCATCAACGCTCACAGCACTCTCAGCAGAATCTTGGACCAAACGTGGGAAATACTGCTTCAGCATGTTTGCGTGATATGTTCTCTCTGAATCCCCTATCTGCAAAGTGTAATTGTTGTGCGTGTCTTTCTTGACGACCTTGTACGGGCCTTTCCATGACAAGAGTAGTTTGTTTGCGTCTGTTGGCAACAATACCAGAACTTGGCTACCTACCTGAAATGATCTGTGCTTTGTTTTCTTATCCCTGTAGCGTTTGCTTCTTTTTGTAGCCACATCTACGTTCTCGCTTGCCATTCTAGCCATCTCCTTGAGAACAGCTTGCAGTTCTCCAACGTACTCAAATGTATCTCTCTCAGCCTCCTGTGACGCTTCCTCAGTCCAAGCACGGCGCATGAGGTCCATGAGTCCTCTTGGTCGGCGACCAAAGAGTAACTGGAATGGGGAAAATCCTGTGCTGGCATTCGGCATCTCTCTACAGGCAAACAACAACGCCGGAAGAAACCTGTGCCACTTTGTTGGCTGTTCCTGTACCACACGACGAATCATGGGTTTCAACGTACCATGAAATCTCTCCACATTGCCGTTTGATTGGGCATGGTATGGGGAGGTTGTTATCTGTCTGATTGACAACAGCTTCAAGAACTCCTTCATCATGTCTGATGTGAACTGCGATCCTTGATCTGATAACAATTCTTGTGGAAACCCCATGCGGGAAAAGAACTTGAAGAGTTCTTCCGCCACCGTGACCGAATCAATTTTCTGCAAAGGAACAGCCTCGGGATATCTGCTCGCAATGTCTATCATGGTCAGAACGTAGCGATACTTGCCCTCAGACGGAGGCTGAAAGGGCCCAATAATATCTACAGCAACTCGATGGAACGGTGTAGATATGTTTGGCATGAACTCCATGGGTATTGAAGGAGTTTTTCCCCTTGCCTCTGTGACTTGACAGACATGACAGGATCTGACATAAGCGGCTGTGTCATGCTTCAGTGTAGGCCAAAAGAAATTTGACTGAATGCGCTTGATTGTGCGTCGCACACCACCATGACCTGACAAAGGTGAGTCATGAGCAGCCTTGAAGACCTTTTCACGGAGAGACTCTGGGACAACAACTTGGGAAACCACTTCACCAGACTTTTCCTTGAAGTCTCTAAAGAGTACACCATCTCTTTTGACAAAGGAAATGTTGTCACTAGAAGTTGATCCTACTTTTGCCCTAACCGATGCAAGAGCGGGATCTTGTTCCTGAAGGTTAATGAGGGCGTCTTTGTCAACTGATAGGTTTGGAATCCCTGTCTTCAGAGGAGTAGTAGCGGCATTCTCCCGTTTAGTCTGAGCCCGTGTCAAGACATTTGCAGTCTCACCACTCTGCCTCCTCAAACTTCCAGCTTCCTGCACCATGTCCAACATCTGTGCTACAGAAGGAATAACACCATCGACATTTCCCAGAATAATGTCAGCAAATGGATTATCAATGACCAAGCACAAAAGTTGCCCTGTGTAGAACGGTGAGTCAACCCAAACCGAAGCCAAAGGAAAAACATCCTCTGCACCTCCAAACAGAGTAACCCGTTGTTCTTGACCTGTGTACTGATCTGGTTGCACCAGTGCCCTCTTAACTCCAGCACAAGTAGCACCAGTATCACGAAGAATCTTCGCTGGTGTGCCGTTGACTGAACCCTGAACAACTGGTAAGGTAGGTACTGAAGCTGACAGAAGAATCAGCGCTGAAGATCCAAACTGACCCGAGTTTGACTGACCTTTCAACTGACCTTGAGGTGACCACCCAGTGCTCTTTCTGGACCAGCAATCCTTCGCCTTGTGTCCTTTCTGTTTGCAGTTATGACATTCACCTGAGAAAGGGACGTAATGTTTCTTGTCAGGAACATTATGATTTGATTGTTGTGGCTGTCTTGAGTTTTCCTGCATCCTTTGCTGACCCGTAGGAAATCCCCTGCCCTCACCATGACCTCTATGAAAACCCCGATTTTGGGAAAACCCTCTCAAGTTGAATGACTCCTTGTGCCTATCTCCTACGCCAACACTACCCAGTACAGTTGTCTCTGGCTTTCTAGCCAAATTTTTGTCTGGATGAGCCATTCTGTACCGATCCGAAGCCTCAACCAGGTCCTTTAGCTTCGCAGTTGATACGTCGAAGCGTTCTCCCAGTGACGTGGCCAGGTCCTTCGAAACACTGTTCAGGAACTGTTCACACAGCATTCTCTCACAAACAGCATCAAAGGTTTTCTGAGTTTCCGACAGGTCTAACCAACGATCCAGCAAATGCCTCAGCTTGATCTCAAATGCACTGAAGCCTTCCTCACTCACTGGTCTAGCAGCACGGAACCGTTCTCTAAAACCTTCAGCAGTACATCGAAACTTTACCAGCAGGTTCTTCTTCAAGGTCTCGTAGTCCAGAGCACCCGAAGCAGCCAAACAATGGTATGTAGTCAACGCAGACCCCTCTAGCAATGTTGCCACACACGCTGCCCACTGCGACTGAACCCAACCAGCTGCCCTAGCATGATTCTCAAATCTGAAGAGAAACGCATCAATGTCATCTTTTCCCTCCTTGAAGAGTGGTAATTTGGGAAGTGTAGGTTTGTAGCTAGACTTTGCATGCTCCTGATAGTTTGGGTTTGCTTTTAACTTTTCTTGCAGTTCCCATTTTGCATGCTCCAATTTCTTTTCCTCTAAAGCCATTCTTTCTTCCATTTGCTTCCCTTCCATCTCCAATCTTGATTGTCTCTCTTTTGTTTGTTCTCGACGCAGCAACTCTTTCTCAACATGACCAGAAACAAAGTCTGCTAATCTATCGCCCCGCATCTTAATTTTCTCTGCTATCTGTGAGTAAAACTCGAACAGCTGCGCCTCATCCATCTCCTCAGTCTTCATCCTAGAACCCTCCCTGCTATCTTCCTCCGACATGGTAGAGATTATCAACAAGGACAAACCTAGAGATAATGATCAGGGCGGGATGGCGGCATTCAAATACACAACTGTCACAACAACACAAACTCACATTGAACAATTACTCAGCCTTCGAGGCAAAACTTGACCAAAAATTTCGCAACCTCAAAACTCCGACATCAAAAGTAAGCATGAAATAGTCGGGGTCACCAGATGTCACAGCTTTTGAACGCTGGAGAAAATCGGTGTCACCAATATTTTAGAGACTGGTCTTTGGGGTCACCAGATGTCACAACCGTCTTGGGTTTGCTTGATGTTACAACCGTTATATTTCTCTCTCAGATTCAGCCAAAGAAAAATAAACAGTTGTTAACAATATAATTATTTAATTATTCAAAACATGAATCTTTGTAGTTCAATTAATCTCTGGCGATTTCAATCGCACTACCAAACAGACAAATCTCTGGCGATTTCAATCGCACTATCAAAACAGACAAATCTCTGGCGATTTCAATCGCACTACCAAACAGACAAATCTCTGGCGATTTCAATCGCACTACCAAAACAGACAAATCTCTGGCGATTTCAATCGCACTACCAAAAACAGACAAAATATCTGGCGACTTCAATCGCCCTGCCAACACCGACAATTCTCTGGCGATTTCAATCGCATTACCAAAACAGACACGGCCGGACAAGACGAACAACACACACAAAAACCCACAGGGGATAGCGTCTCTCTCTCTCTCTCTCTCCGGTGTACTCCAAGTTCAGAACAGTACAATCAGAATAAAATGAAACGTTTTCACCTTGGTGGTGAGATCCTGCAGAGGATCTTCAGCTGTATCCTTGCTCGTGTCAACACTCAACGTTTCATTGTCCATCTTGCCAATCCACTCCGTCGTCAGTCTTTCTGCTTCCCCTCCTCCCGATGCAGTCGTCGTTCTCTGATGACCTGGCGGTGCTGCCAACGTCCTTCTCCTCTTCTCCCTCTTCTTCTTCTCTTCTTCTTTAATCGTCTTCTTCTTCTTCTTCTGCTTCCTCTTCAATCGTATTCCTCTTCTTCTTGAATCTTCTTGAATCTTCTTCTTCTTCACGGATACAGAACGTCGGTCTGGGGGCCTGACGGTGCTGCTATCCCTCCCCGTCCTCTTCTGCAATCTTCTTATTCAACCGTCTTCTTCAATCGTCTTCTTCTCGGATACAGGCGTCGATATGGTAGTCTGACGGTGCTGCTATCCCTCCCCGTCCTCTTCTGCAATCTTCTTATTCAACCGTCTTCTTCAATCGTCTTCTTCTTCTCGGATACAGGCGTCGATATGGTAGTCTGACGGTGCTGCTATCCTTCTTCGTCCTCTTCTTCTGCTTCCTCTTCATCAATCGTCTTCTCCTCTTCTTCTTAGTCAATCATCTTCTTCTTCTTCTTCATCTTTCTTGGCCTCTGGTCCAACATCCTCGGCTTCCTCGAACCTTTTTTTCTCTCCCTCAGCTCGATCAGTAGTGACGTTTTTTTTTCTAAAGCAACCTGCGTTGACGTCATTCCCTCTCCAAAACATGACGTTGTCCCAAACCTTTTAGAATTCATTGTCGAAAGGCGAAAAATTCCAAGTACATAACAAAAATGCAGAATAACACAGATTACACAAGTATTCACGTACAGAATTTCATCCAAATTAAACACCATGGATTTCTGTACGTGACAATGATGATGATGATGATGATGATGATGATGATGATGATGATGATGATGATGATGATGATGAATGATGAATTGAGCCTTACTGCTTCTCAACTCTTGTAGACTATGCAAGGCCGTCAATCATGTAAACCATAAGAGCTGATTAAATTGAGAAGTAAGTCTCAAGTTCCTTGTTATTCGACTTTTATGAATTGTATAGGGAGACGCGGTGGGTCTATTCTTACCCCCAGCCCACGAGAGAAGAAGAAGAAAAAGGAGGAGGAGGAGGAGGAGGAGGGAGGGGGGAGGGGGGAGAGAGGAGGGAGGGGGGAGGGGGGAGAGAGGAGGGAGGGGGGAGGGGGGAGAGAGGAGGGAGGGGGGAGAGAGGAGGAGGAGGAGGAGAAGGAGGAGGAGAAGGAGGAGGAGGAGGAGGAGGAGGAGGAGACAACGAAGATGATGACGACGATGACGACGGCGACGACGATGACGATGACGATGATACAATATCATCAAAACATGAGCAACAACAACAACGACAACAAAACAAGATCAAGCATTGCATAGGAAGGCACACAAAGCATAAGTCATAACACAACAGGAAACAGTGGTTGTAAACACCAAAATGTCTATGGCAAAACCAGTTAACTCAGGAGTCCCCCAGGGATCCATTCTTGGACCTCTCCTTTTCAAAATCGTTATCAATGATCTGCCAGAACAGGTACAATACTCTGAAGCAGGCTTGTATGTCGACGACCGCACTCTTAGCATTTCCGGAGACAGTAGCTGAACTCGAGCTTAAACTCAATAAAGACATCAGAAACATGTGATTTTTGGTGTCAAGAGAACAAAATGAAAATAGATCCCTCCAAATCAACATGTATGATTCTGACAACAAAGCAAAAACGTAGGAGTCTCCCTGTAAGCAACTTCAATCTCTATATTTACAAGGAGAAACTGTCAAACGTTCAAACATACAAACTTCTCGGGATAGTTATTGACCACGACCTTACCTGCAAAGAACATGCAGATCACATAATAAAAAGATCAACAAAAATGTCTTCGTTTTTAAACAAATTAGAAAATTCTTCTCATGAAGCAACAGACACCTATTTTGTAATCCATATATCCTGACATACTCTGTTGCACCATATGATGTCACTGCCCCGAAACACATACAGTAGCTTTAAATCGGCTAATGAAACAACGTCCTCGTGTAATACTTAGCAGAACGATCTCTACTCCGTCTCATGAACTGTTTTCATTGCTTACAGAATGCAATACCAGATAGCTGTTCTCACATCAAAAGCCCTTCACGACTTTGCTTCATTATACTTTTTTTAAACCTGACCTACTCAACTTACAGATTCTTACTGCTTCCTCTAGTCCATAAAGAAATTTTTTGAAAATCATTTGTCTACACAGCTACTCAAATCTGAAACTGTTTTAATGACAATATTAATTTTCTCCGACTCTGTTTTTAAAAAATGATGTAAATACGTATTATTTTCAATTATACAAATCTTAATTGATATGATTGTATATACATGTATTTGTGTAGAAGAGAGAGAGAAGAGAGAGAGAGAGAGAGAGAGAGAGAAAGAAAGAGAGAGAGAGAGAGAGAGAGAAAGAGAGAGAGAGAGAGAGAGAGAGAGAGAGAGAGAGGTTAAAGTATCATTTGTATGTATTTGAGGACTACTGGAAGATGGACAATGATGTATACGTGTATTTTCCTGTCCAAATAAAGTATCATGAAGATCTAGACTGACCCCAATTGCAAACTGCAAAGGCCAAAAGGAGACAGTAACAAATCTACTGGTAGGGTGTTCAGGGATAGCAGCCACAGTATATGTCATGAAGTACAATAAAGTACAAACAACAGCAGCATTAACAAAGTTGAAGCCAATATGGCGTGACAGAAATATCACTCTCGCGTCGAAGATCAGGCTCATGCGCACGCTGGCCATCTCCGTATTCTTGTATGCATGCAAGTCCTGGACACTCACATCTGAACTGCAGAGACGGATACACTCATGGCGTTGTTGGACCTCAGTGCAGCGTTCGATACGCTTGACCATGCATCCTCCTGATGGATGGATGGATGAATGAATGAATGAATGGTGTATTACGACCTATCAGCCTTTGTAGGCTATATAAGGCCAGTAAGCACGAAAATAACTTGAACAGTTTAGAGTAAACGCAAATCGAGTAACGGTGTCCCCAGTTATTCGCCTCTTACGAATCGTGTAGGGAGACGCGATGGGTCAATTCTTACCCCGAACCCACAGGGGGTTGGTTGGTTGGTTGTGTTTTACGGCCTATCAGCCTTTGTAGGCTATGTAAGGCCATCAAGCACGATGGATGAATGGATGGTGTTTTACGGCCTATTAGCATTTGAAGGCTATGTAAGGCCACTAAGCACGAAAATCACTAGAGCAGTTTGGAGTAAACACAAATCAAGTCACGGTGTCCCTAGTCATTCGCCTCTTACGAATCGCGTAGGGAGACGAGGTGGGTCAATTCTTACCCCGAACCCACAGGGGGATCCCACAGGGGGATCCATCCTCCTGAAGCGTTTAGAGCTATCTTTTGGATTTCGTGGCACCGTTCTCGACTGGTTTGCGTCCTACATTCATGATCGGTCTCAGTCCGTCATTGTTGACGGCGTTATGTCAGCCCCGACCCCACTTGTTTTTGGCGTCCCACAGGGTTCTGCGAACAAGAAGGGGCACAGCACTGAGACCGCCGCGCTGAGTGTCTTCGATGGTCTGTTTGTAAACGCAGATGAGAAACGCCTGTCGTTGGTGGCGTTATAGGATCTCTTCTGCATCCTCCTGCTCCTCCTCCTATCTCTGTGCCTCTTCCCTTTTCTGCTTCTAACTTTACTCGTCTTGATCCTTCTCCGCCTTATCTTCCTGCTCCTCCGCCTACCTCTGCGCATCTTCCTGCCTCTGCTCCTTCTCTTCTCCATTCTCCATGATCTTCCCCTCTGCACTTCTTCCACCACTTCGTCTCACCTCACCTCCTCACCTCCGCCTGTGACCCCGTCTGGGGTATAGGCCGCCAATCAGCTCCCTCCAGGCATCTCGGTTCTGGGCGAGTCCTTCCAGCTGCCCCCACGTCTTTCCCATCTGCTTTACGTCTGCCTCCAGATCACGGCGCCAGGTGTTCCTAGATCGCCCTCTCTTCCTCTTCCCTTGTGGGTTCCACGTGAGGGCTTGCCTGGTAATGTTGGAAGCAGGTTTGCGAAGGTAACAATGGATGCCGAAGCTGATAATGAACAGAAACAGAAGTCTTTCATTTTTGGGTTTGGAGACTTTTCTCTGTAGACAACGTAGTCAGATTCTCCACTGTGTTTCGATCGTCTGCTGATGACAGTCTCCCATCGTTCCACGAAGTACCTGACGATCTCTTCATGCTGGTCATTGTGTTCCTGCTGCAGTGGAGGGGGGCAGCTCGCATTCTGGTTGGAGGAGCGGTTGTTGTTGGATCGGCGGTGGTGGTTGAAGAATGGTCTCGGAGAGTTATTGTTACTCATCTCGGACTCCTCTGTGGCTTTCTTCCCTGAATTCTCGCGAAGATCGTATGCCTTCACCGATCCTCTCATGGAATTCGGAGTGATCTTATTCCTTCTCTGAAAGTGTAGCTATCCATCGCCAGCGTCTCTGAAGGACGTCTTCCTCAACTGGCTGTTGCCTGGTTCTCAGCCACAGTTCTTCATTGCTGATTTTTTCTGGCCAGCGGATCTTGAGGATCTTCCTGAGGCAGGTGTTGATGAAGACCTGGGTTTTCTTCATGGTGGTGACTGTGGTTCGCCAGGGGCGGGTTTCAAAATAGGTAGTCGATCTTGGTCGCAAGATCTTGCTTCGCAGTAAGAGCTAGCTAAAAAAGAAACTACCCAACGTGACGAATTAAGGCGCATGCGTAGACGTCACGACAAGAGGTGAACTAGCCACATTTCAATGGCCGACGTGTTGCCGGTTCATTCAGAAAACGCTCTATTTCGAGATACTAGCAACCCATCCAAAGAAAATATAAGCCATGCACAGCATTAATTTATCAAAGGTGTATGTTGAATGCATTAACAGATCGTGAAACCTCCTACAGTTTACACATCGAATGCAGGTCAACGCATCCACGCCGAACTTTTGTCTCGAATCTTAAAAGCTAGGCACCTCTCAAGCTGCCTCGCTCAATCTACGCTCGTCTTCGATTGGCTCGCTAGCAAGCAAAGAATGAAACTGCCCATTCGGCGAGATCTACGTAGATCTACCGAGATCTTCGCATTTTGAAACCCGCCCCTGGTCTCTGCTCCGTACAGCAAGATCGGCTTCACGATGGTATTGAAGACCCTGATCTTTGTAATAGTACTTATTTCGCTGGATCCCCAGATCTTCTTCAGCTGATGGAAGGCTGCTCTGGCTTCGCCGATACGGGTTCTGACGTCTGCATCCGCTCCTCTCTGCTTGTCTACAATGCTGCCGAGATACGTGAAGCTGTCCACATCTTCCAGCGCATTGCCTTCAACTTCACTTCGTCTGGCTGAATGTTAATTTCCTGTCGCGTTTGCGCATACTATTTCAATGTTCGTGGAAATACATGTGGCTTTATTCAATCATTCGAGTTCATCGATCATATTCTCTCTCTCTCTCTCTCTCTCTCTCTCTCTCTCTCTCTCTCTCTCTCTCTCTGTATGTGTGTGTGTGTGTGTGTGTACATAGATTAGCTACTGTGTATTTTTTGTTGTTGTCTTAGCTATCCATGTTTTCATTTCTTTATGAGCAACGACAATTTGTAAGATAGGCAGAAGTGCATAAAATTTCATCCGTGATAAATAAAGAATCAATCAATCAATCAATCAATCAATCAATCAATCAATCAATCAATCAATCAATCAATCAATCAACCAATCTCTCTCTCTCTCTCTCTCTCTCTCTCACCCTCCATTCCTTCTTTTCCGATTTGAGACAAGTCTGTGCGTCGCCTCTTCCATCCGAGGCTCCTTTGTACCAGGAACCATCCAAGGGGAATTGTGACCATGATCCAAGGCCATCGCCATCGCGTGGGAAGGGTGGGCACGCGCTGTCTGGCGGAACAAGCAGCCCAGCGAGAGGGATGACAGCTGGACACCAGCTGGCTGGCGCTAGCGACCCGCGAGTAGCGCAGATTTTTGCAACGCCGTGCACACCAGTCGGACAAAGACGCTGATGAAATTGATTTGTCGCTATTTCGCGCGCACGCAAGACTTGTACAAGTCTTGATCATTTGCTACTCTGGTTTTGTTGCGGTTTTAAAAATTTCTTTCTTTTCTTGTAATGTGCCCGGGGCTCACACAATAAACTGATTCGTATTCATATTTTCTCTCTCTCTCTCTCTCTCTCTCTCTCTCTCTCTCTCTCTCATACACACACGCACACACATGCACACACATACACACACAAACACACACACAAACACACATACACACACACATATGACAAAAGAGGGTTTGGGGTTAGGGATTTTAGAGACAGGAGATGAATTTCGCCCCCCTCTGCCACTGTGCCTCACCCCACTTCTGCCTCACTTGAGCTTGATTCCAGATAAGTTCTGCCTGTGTGCACGTCTACGTCCTCGACAAAATGAAGCTCACTAATGAGAGGAAAGAGAACCCGGATACCAAGTTTGCCCTCTCCATCAGCTATTTGACCTTCCTCTCCTAGTTGCATGTGCACCCAGCGTACCCACTGTCTGCAACAAGGGCAGCTCTGTTGTTGTGTCGAAAAACAGGCTTGTAAGAAATTCGAGAACCAGGAAGATAATGAATATTTATGAGGGAAGTTGGGAAGTTGGCTAACGAAATATGAGAGAACCAGGAACATATCCAATGCTCTACGGGCGTTTGCCACCACCCAGTGGGAAACTTATTTTGGGCGTGGCATGAAAAGCAGTGGGAGTTGCAGATAACACAGGCCGTGCACAGGCATTCCTCTGCAGAGCGTGGGAACAGCACGTGTGGTATTGGATTTCAGTGGGGGAAATGCACACTGCACACTCGCCCACGTGCGTACGTGCCCACGCACGCAACCATGCAACCACACACACACACATTCACATACACACACACATACACATACACACACGCGCGCAAGTACACACACACACACGCACTCAAGCACGCACGCACGCACACACACACACAAACCCATACAAGCACACACGCATGCACGCGAGTTTATGCGAACAGACGGAGTTCTCAAATGAATATGATACATCCACTTCATCAAGACTCGCTTAGCCTGTGCTGCACCAATACCTCCCTCATCAGCTGGAGTGCTGCGGTCTTTGTGCTTTCAGGGCCTGCTCCAATAGTATGCGCAGCATTTCTATGCCAACAAGAGATTTCAAACCCTATTTCAATCCAACTATTTCACGGTCTCAGAAACAACAACTTAAAATTTCCAGCATCTTTCAATCCAGCCTGAAAATTATTTCTTTCTAAATTTATTGGGCTGGCACAGTCTCACATGATATCACTGAGAATTCTTCAAACTGAGACTTCAACTGTGCTGGTAGAGACTCATTCTCCTGGGTTTTCTTTGGTTGGTTGGTTGGTTTGGAGTTTTTGTACGTAGGATGGAAATTTTCTTATCTCTGCAAGGAAAGACCGTACAGTCCAGGCAGCATCAATCTCACTGGTGCACTCTTCGATCAGTTTGTCAAGATTCGTACACAAATACAAAACTGCAACATGACAATATACGTGTGTCTAGGAATATTTACGCCCAAGCATGTTGCGGATGAATGCCAGTAGGCAGCCATTGATACAAAAGATGAGGCTCCGGTGCTGGCAGGAAATGCGGCCAGTCAGCTATGCAGGTCTTTAACTACCGGTAATGGGTTTTGGTGTGCTATACCCGGATTTGGAAGTCCTACCTTAGACTATACTCTGAGAGGTATACATTTGAAAACGGGGTTGGCTGGATGGGTAAGATGCAGAGACTGTCAACGTTGTAACACAGGACCAAAACAATTCGTCCCCTCATCACTGGCCAGCTCTGGCTGCTGGGCTTTTGGGTTCACTCAAGTAGAAGGAAAACTGTATATTTAACACGTATACAGAACAACAATTAGGACAGTTTAGCAGGATAGTGCTTTGCAAATGTATTTCTTCAGCATTCTCATGAGTTTTACATCCATTATTCATTTATTGTCGTTAGGAACCCCAGTATTTTGGTACCCCAAAAAGTCACCGATGTATTACTTGTCTCAGGTTTGACAAACAAATGCCTGATATCAGACTTCTGAAGGAATTACAATACTTTAAAAGCTTTCTTGGCTTGGTGTCATCCGCAATTTAAACCACAATATAGACACCTCCCGGTGGCACAGAGTGCTGCTTGGGGCCAGCTGTGCGAGTGCTACTGGAGCAGGCCCCGAGAGAACGAAGACCACAGTCACCCAGCTGATGAGGAAGGTGTCGGTGCAGCACGGGCTGCATGCGAGTCTTGTAAAGAAGTCGTAAATGAAAGGTTTTTTGGCAAAGCAATCAACAATAAGATCTTACAGAGGTGCGAGCGTGTACATGTGTGTGTGTGTGTGTGTGTGTGTGTGTGTGAGAGAGAGAGAGAGTGAGAGAGAGAGAGAGAGAGAGAGAGAGAAAGATAGAGAGAGAGAGAAAGAGAGAGAGAGAGAGAGAGAGAGAGAGAGAGAGAGAGAGAACTCGAACTCGAACTCGAACTCTTTTATTGTTAGGCCACCAGCCCGTACAACAATGTTTATTTGTTTCATGAGAGAGAGAGAGAGAGAGAGAGAGAGAGAGAGAGAGAGAGAGAGAGAGAAAGAGACTGACACATTGTCAAGACTGTTGGCCCGTACAAACTTCTTTGACGTAACTAAATATGAAAACAATGCACATATGACTTAATTCAGGGACATCCGATGTATTGGTAAAAATGGTAATTCAAAGACCTTTAAATGGGCCCTGATGCCTATCTAAATTATAGATTTGGCATATCCGTATCATGGAATTAGACAGAGATCCGAATCACTCCAGAATGGTTCGAGAATTGACCCCTTTGGAAGGTCGCAGGTCAAAGTCACACTATTGAAAGTCAAACCACGCTGGGACTCCTGGCTCCTCCTCCTCTCTCTGTGCCTCCTCCCTCTTCTGATCTTCCTTTTCTTTTCCTGATCCTTCTCCGCCTCCTTTTTCTGATACTCCGCCTACTTTTGCTCATTTTCTTGCATCTGCTCCTTCTCTTTTGAATTCTCCGTAATCTTCTTCTCTGCTCTTCCTCCACCTCCTTGTTTGGCTGAATGTTAACTTCCTGTCGCGGTTTCGCATACTATTTCAGTGTTCGTGGAAATACATATGGCTTTATCCATTCTTTTTTTTAAGTTTCTCTCTCTCTCTCTCTCTCTCTCTCTCTCTTGTTGTTGTTTTTGCTGTCGTTTGTTTTGCTTGGATGGGTTAAATTAGCTAATTTGTGCCGTCTAGTGGTGTGTGGATACTTCATGGTCATCTGGTCAGGACAAACTCGCACAGCTCGATGTCCAGTAAAGTACCTGCATTTTTGTTGTTATGAAGGCTGCAAGATTTTCAATTATTGTTCCTTGTTTGACCATGTTACCCCCTTTGTCTATGGACCGGTGGTCTTGACAATAAAACTTCAAAGTTCAATCCTCTCTCACTCTCTCTCTCTCTCTCTCTCTCTCTCTCTCTCTCTCTCTCTCTCTGCAGTCATCATTCCGAGGACATGACAAATTTCTCCTGCCTCAGGCCCGCATCGATTTGTTCAAATCGAGCCTATCTTACTCTGGGGCTGCTCTGTGGAATACACTGCCTGATGACATAAAATGTATCAAGTCTTTGCCTATGTTCAAAGACAAAATTCGCACTATTCTCAGGCATCATCGTATGACATGATTTTCCACGCTTTCATCCGACGTCTAGACAGTGGAACGGCTAAGTGTGTGTCCATTTTTCACATATGCTTACTTCAGGTCGCTGTCTGTTATAGTCCCGATTCATAAATCAGGCGATAAAATGAATCCTGACAATTACAGAGGCATCTCCCTACGACCAATCATAAGTAAGATCTTCTCATCAATTTTAGCCAGACGTTTTAGGACTTGGCTAGAGGTTGAGGGAAAACTTGGTAACGAGCAAGCCGGATTTCGCCCCGACCATTCTACCATTGATCACGTCTTTACCCTCCATTCAAGAGCAATGAAGCATGTTTATGGGCAGGGCAGGGGAAAGTTATATGTGGCATTCGTAGATTATAGAAAAGCTTTCGACTCGGGTGACCGCTTTCAACTTGGGAAAATATTGAAAAACAGTGGTTTGTCAACAAAATTTACCAATATCTTTAAAGTGATGTATTCAAATGTACAATCTTGTGTTAGATGGAACCATATAACGTCCGAGTTCTTCACATGTCCAGTCGGCGTGAAGCAAGGTGCCAAAAAGAGCACATCTCTCTTCCTCATATATATCAATACTGTGGTTGATTACATCAGATCACATGGTAAACATGGCATTCAGATGCTACCAGGCAGAGAGGAAATATTTGCCCTACTCTTCGCAGATGATATTGTCCTATTATCTACCACCCCGAGTGGGTTACAAAATCAGCTCAATTCTCTAGCTTACATATCCGGGACACTCAATCTCCGAGTAAATATTAGTAAAACCAAAGTAATGGTCTTCCGGAGAGGTGGGCATTTATCTGAGGGCGAAAAATGGTTTTTGAATGGAACAAGATTGGACGTGGTAAATAGCTATAAGTACCTGGGATATACTTTCACCACCAAAATATCTAAAAGTGCCTCTATAGAAGAGAATGCCACTAGAGGCAAGCAGAAAGTCGTACAGATTATGAAAACCATGTGGTCATTTCACAATATAAATCCGATTATATTTTTCAAACTTTTTGATGCGCAAGTACAATCGTCCTTGCTATATGGTGCAGAGTTATGGGGCCTAGAAAGCCCAGACATGGTGGAAAAGGTGCATACTTTCGCGTGCAAAAGATTTTTGGGTTTAGATGTTAGAACACCCAGTCATCTTGTGTATGGTGAACTGGGTAGATATCCCCTGCATATTAACAGCACAATCAGAGCAATAAAATATTGGCTGAGGCTGTCGAAACTACCTGTTCAAAGATTACCAAGACAAACATATGAAATGCTACTTCGTTCTAATATCCCTGAAAGAAAGAATTGGACTAGCCTAGTTAAAAACACATTGTGTAGATTTGGATTTATGTATGTTTGGTTGAATGGTGGAGTAAGGAACCGGATATCCTTCTTGAAACAAATAAAGCAAAGATTACAGGACTGCTATCGTCAGTCATGGGATGAACGACATCACAACAGTCAAAGATTCATATGGTACTCTAACGTAAAGGACTTATTTGGCACGGAAAGTTATCTGAGTTTCCTAACCATTAAAAAGTTTAGAGATTCCTTCATTCGCTTCCGATTTGGAATAAATACATTGAGAGTTAACCAGCATTACAGGCACAATGAAACAAACGATCTGGTTTGTCCATTTTGTAGCACACTTGAAAACGAAACCCACTTCTTGCTAGAATGTAGCACATATGATAAGCTAAGGGAAAGATATATTGCGAAATATGTACATCCGAACAAAAGATACTCTGCTTACCTCTTAAAAGGAAACAATATCAGGAAATTAAGGAT
>JAWQFJ010005608.1:0-17554 GCA_034096865.1 Theodoxus fluviatilis | reverse complement strand
AGACAAGAGACGACTTTTATCACCACGTTACAGCAAAGTGCTTGATACTTTTTTGGCGTTGTTTTAGCATTGCCTGTATGACAAGCACTTTAGATAAACCCGAACATCACGGCTACTTTCTGACTCAAATGCTCTAAAAACAACAACAAGGAAAGGATCGATTGCTGAGTTCACAGGAAGTAATGAGCTCGAGTCCTGACGCAGGAGGTCGTGTGTACAAAGCTGTCAGCACAAAACGTTTTGCATGGGCAAAGCCAGAGCTAAAGCATCGCTCCTAAAATCCTGCCTGACAACAGTCATCGGATTCCTCACTAGGGAAATCAACGTGTCCACATAGAGCAGCCAAATTGCTTTTGATAAGAGGCGGTGGCTGTCTGCTCATTGCGAACCCGCGGTTGCTGCTGCTGATGCACCTGGACAATGCACTTAATGCTTCGGACGTTGCTATGACAACCACGTGGTGGTGATTCGATGGGACGGAGGATATACAGCGCACCTGGGATGGAGACTCCATCAAGAGTGTTGCAGAGTCACCAAAGACCGTCTATGGAGTCAGTGTGTGCTGGGCAGTAACAGAAGCACACTCGCTACTAGTCGTGATGAACGCTATGATATGTTCGTGACGAGTTGAAAGCGGAAATGTGTAGACGAACGTCGAGAACGCCGATGACAATGCGAGGGAGATCACAATAAATGTGCTGACATTAGTGATGACGATAACCTTCCTTCAAGTAGGTATCAACACACCTCATTATGTGTAGGAAGAACTTGCGCACAAACATCGAATTGGTATATTTTTCTTCTCCATTGTATCTTAATAACAACTTAAGACACAGGAATAAAAATGATGTGTCGATTTGTTTTTTTTAAATAGCAAAATAGTTTATGTAATTTGTTTGCTTTTAGCTTCAAACGGAATTCTTTTAGAACTTGCAGGATACATACCCCCAAGCAATCATTTGCTCCCAGTGAATGTGTCGATTTTTTTCCGCTTCGTGTGATGATAAACGTACCGTCTCGAAACGATTCCAAAAGCTAAGTGAGGTGTTCTGCATGCTTTCGACCGTGCTTAACAACGCTCTAGTGAGAGTTTCCTTGTCCAATGCCCCGCTTACCATCAAAATTGATATTTTACATGCCTTTCGTCTCCCCATAAAGTATCCTGGAAAATGTAGAGAATATTATAGCACTGGGTGTGTGCCGTGTTCGTTTTCTCCTTGGCCGTTCCATGACGTGTGATACATGTGTGAACTACGGAGGCTGGTGAGGAGGATGTCGGCTAAGTAGAAGAAATTTCCAAATGTGCAGATAGCTTGTGCAGACAAGACCAGGCAAGACTTCTCTAATTAGGGCGTCCTATCACACGGCAAGTTTTCTTGAAATGACAGGAAACTTTCCTCGTCTCCGGCAAGATTTTCGCCTCATACTTTGCAAGGTCCGCAACTTCCAATTTCCTCATTTAGCAAATCCGAGTGTCACTGCACACGAGCAGACGACATACTCGACTCACGTGACAAACATTTAGATCTAGATGAATGAGGTGGGAAATGATGCCCAACGGTTGCACGCATTTGATTGTCGTGAAGGTTTCGGAATATGCCGGAATATCGTTTCGCTTTCGAACTGCTTACAGATCTAGGAGACCACTCAGTCTGAATCATTGAGAAGTTGGCTAAAGTTATACAAAAATCTACCATTGTGTTCATTTGGCTGAAAAGTCAATTCCAATTTGTAACTAATTAATTGTTGAAAACTTCACCAGGAAAAATCGAAAAACAGGAAGTAAGGCCATAGAGACTCGAGTCGCTTCAACGCACAGCGTCTGTCAATGCAGTTTCCACGAGCGGTGAGTCTATACCGGCCGTTTCACTGAAGAGGAAATGCAATGGCGCTGAATGCGCAGTTGCTGAATGTTCCTTGAGAAACTCACATGAAGTGGGGACGCATACATTTCCGCGGGACCCACCATTAAACCGCCAGTGGGTGCGCTTTGTACGAATTGCCGTGCACATTTTGTGCAAAAATCATTCTCGGTCGTCTGCAGTAAGCACTTAGCTCCCCATTGCTACCCACACTCATACCGGCTGCAGGAGGAGATGGAATATCCGGTGAAAAAAAGCTACTACCGAAGGCAGTTCCATCAATACATAAGCATGACCCATCGCGAAAGACGACTGATGCCGGCAGAAGGCTCAAAGAGCGACGAATGCCGACGGCGTCCTTGATAATCAGGCAGCCACAACTCCAGTGACAACGGTCACTTGCACTCTTACATCAAGTGTAGTCTCTGCTTGTGTCTCTCCTGCTCTTGCTGTAACACGTGTTGGTGGAGCATCTTACACGTATGCTTTTTGACTCACATGCGAAGCAAAAGTGAGTCTATGTACTCACTCTTTTCGTCCGTCCGGGCGTCCGGGCGTCTGTAAAAACCTTTAACGTTGGATTTTTCTCGGAGACTATTAAGTCTATCAACACCCAATTTGGCATGATGGTGTAAGATGACAAGGTGTACAAAAACATACATAGTGACTTGACCTTGCTTCAAGGTCAAGGTCGCAGGGGCCGTAAATGTTGCCTAAAAAACAGCCATTTTAACGTTTTCCCAATTTTCTCTGAAGTTTTTTAGATTGGATACCTGACCTATTTATGGTATATAGGGCAAAGTAATCCCTATCTTTTGAAACCAGTTTGATTGACCTTGCTTCAAGGTCAAGGTCACAGAAGCTCTTTAAAGTTGGATTGTATACATATTTTGAAGTGACCTTGACCCTGAACTATGAAAGATAACTCTTCCAAACTTCATAACATTGTAGTAAACATATTATACTTTTATCATGAGACACATTTGGTCACATATCATCAAGGTCAAGGTCACTTTGACCCTTATGAAATATGACCAAAATGGGGTAGTGAACCACTAAAAGTGACCATATCTCATGGTAGAAAGTGCCAATAAGCACCATTGTGCTTCCTATGTCTTGAATTAACAGCTTTGTGTTGCATGACCTTGGATGACCTTGACCCACATGTATTTTGGTAGGAAAAATGTGTAAAGCATTTCTTAGTGTATGATGTCATTGCTAGGTTTAGTTGTTTGACCTTGACCTTGAAGGTCACCTGAAGGTCACGGTCATGTAAAGGTCAAGGTCATGCATGTGAGTCGTATGGGCTTTGCCCTTCTTGTTTGAGTTAGTGTTGCAGCCAGTGTGAGGCAAACTAGGAAAGAAAATATTTGCATGGCATTTGCTCATACCGGTGTAGCTGCATTCTCTCTCTCTCTCTCTCTCTCTCTCTCTCTCTCTCTCTCTCTCTCTCTCTCTCTCTCTCTATCTATCTATCTATCTTCACACACCCCTTCCCCCCGGAAAGTGCTATAAAGCAGCCTGCGACAAAATAGGGCCCTTCTTGACAAGGGTTTTTAACGTTCTCTTTGAAAAGGAATATTTCCCAAAGGAGTGGTCTCGATCGGTTATAATCCCACTCTTCAAGAAAGGATCAAGAATGGACCCCAACAATTACCTGGGTATGTCTTTGCTAAGTACACTCAGCAAACTATTCTCATCCATCCTGACACGTCGTTTGCGCCTCTGGGCGGAAGACCAAAACAAAATATGCAATGAACAAGCTGGTTTTAGAATAGAACACTCGACCATTGACCACATATACGCCTTGTATTCCACTTGTATTCCATGATACTAAAACATGTGTATGGCAGACGACGTGGAAAATTGTGTGTAGCCTTCATAGATTATGAAAAGGCGTTCGACTCGAGAATCGTGAAGTGCTCTGGGTTGTCCTTGAAACTTTGGGTCGCTCCACAAAGTTCATCAGGATGATACAAGTCAACGTAGAATCATGTATTCGATGGAACTGGTCTCTCTCAGACTTCTTTAAATGCCCAGTCGTCGTGAAACAGGGAGCCTTGGAGAGTTCGATTATTATTGTTCTCTAAATAAACTGCGTGGCTGTACATGTCCGTATGCATGTGAAGCATGGCGTCCATTCCTCCAGGCATGGAAGAACTGTACTTCCTTGTTTTTGCCGATGACATTGCCCTCCTCTCTACCACTCCCAGCATGCTACAAAACCAATTAGATAACCTAGCCTGTGTATCTAAATCAATAGGTCTGAAGATCAACGTAGAAAAAAACAAAGGTTATGGTTTTTCGTAAGGGTGGTCACCTAGCACAAGGCGAAAAATGGTATTTAGACAATAGAATATAGAGGTAGTTAACAACTATATGTACCTTGCAATTATTTTTCCCACTAGATTATCGACGAATACGTGTACTAACAATCTAGTCACAAAGGGAACACAAAGAGGTGTTCACATTTTAACGGCAATGTGGAGCATGCACACTATCGATCCAAAAGTGATCTTTCAGCTTTTTGACGCACAAGTACAGTCGACTTTGCTCTTCGGATCAGAGATATGGGGTCTAGGCAATGCAGACAACATCGAAAAAATACACACATTTGCCCGCAAGAAAATACTCGAGTTAGATATACGTACACCAAACTACATGGTCTATGGGAATCTAGGCAGATATCCTCTGTCTGTTTCAAACGTCACCAGCAGGGCTGTTAAATATTGGCTCAGGCTCTCCACCATTCCATCCACTAGACTTCCCAAACAGGCATACCTCATGTTAAAAAACTCCATTGTTGCACATAAACGTAACTGGGTTGAGCATATCAAAACCTGCCTATGTTAGTCTGGTATTACTTATGTATGGTTAAACGAAGGGGTTACAAATAAAAGGGCCTTTTAAAAGCAATTCAAGCAGAGACTAAAAGACTGCTTTTATCAAACATGGCACGAAAAATGTACAACTAGTGCTAGATACCACTGATATTTAATATTCAAAGATAACTTTGGCATTGAAGAATATCTGTCTACTCTTACTATTAAGAAAGTTCGTGATCCCTTTGTGTAATTCCGCTTTGGAATCAACGATTTAAAGACAAATCGACAATATAGCAACCGACAGCAGTTAGACAATAAGTGCGCATTGAGTACTAAGACTGAGGACGAAAAGCATTTCCTCTTATATTGCCCGCTCTATAATGAACTTAGAATAAAGTATATTAAGCAGCATATAAAGAGTAATGTCCAGAAAAACTATTTTCATTTGATACAAGGAACAGATCCTCAAAAAACAAGAGATGTGGCAATGTACATTCACTACGCATTGAGACACAGAGAGAAGGAATTCTCCAGCAAAAATGCATTTTCGTATATTCATTGAACGTCCGTGCAGTTATAGCTCTGATTTCGGCGGTTGTATTTGCTTTGCCACGTGTGCCGAGCAACTGGTCTAATTTCTTCTCTGTCTCTGTCTCTGTCTCTGTCTCTGTCTCTGTCTCTCTCTCTGTCTCTCTCTCTGTCTCTGTCTCTCTCTGTCTCTCTCTCTCTCTCTGTCTCTCTCTCTCTCTCTCTCTCTCTCTCTCTCTCTCTCTCTCTCTCTCTCTCTCTCTCTCTCTCTCTCTCTGAGTCCATGCCGCATTGGGCCGAATTCTTCGAGAAAGTAACTGAACATAACACTGAATTATGTTGTATCATAAATCTCGTCGTGCATCTAAATCCATTTTTAAATGTGTATCTTATATATATATTTATCTATATATTTGGAATCTGAGATGGGTCGTCGACCTAAACAAAGCTTATCAATCTCTCTCTCTCTCTCTCTCTCTCTCTCTCTCTCTCTCTCTCTCTCTCAAGCAGAAACTCATTTTGTACTCTATTGTCCTTCATTACATGATTTAAGACAATGTTTCTTATTTGTTTCTTTAGATTACGACGTCGATGAACCAGTAACTTTCCTGATGTCCAGTAAGCAAATGAAGACCATAAGATCTACAAGCATGTGTTTGTATAAGGCATTTAAACATAGACAGGATGCGCTTGAGTCCGCGGAGCGAGACAGCTTTTATATCTGTTGATTATTCTCTTGGATGTATTGGCATGTATTGACACTGCACTAGACATGTATTGTTACTGTATGCTTGAAATGTGTTGACATGCACTAACATTGTACACTTGCAAGGGGCCGGTGGGCTATGCAATAAATTTATTCGTTCGTTCGTTCTCTCTCTCTCTTTCTCTCTCTCTCTCTCTCTCTCTCTCTCTCTCTCTCTCTCTCTCTCTCTCTCTCTCTCTCTCTCTCTCTCTCTCTCCCTCCCTCCCTTCCTTCCTCCCGCGCTCGCTAGTTGACAACAGTGACGATTAATTGTGCAATACCACAAAACTGATGTACGCATACTTAAAGTGTAATCTCCCTTACCATGATGCACCTTGAAGGCGATCCCACAGGCTCGAATAACTCGAAGGCTCCTCGATGTTTTGAAACTTTTGTTCGTCGGGTTCGTCATCTGCATCGCTGCAGTAGGGCTCATAGGCTACTGGTATGGTTCGGGTATTGGAGGTCATTCTTCATCGTATTGTTTGCTTGAAATGCTGTCAGGGTTGCTACTCTAGCAACCCATGTCGAACGTGATGTCACAATCGCTTATCTCAGCCATGTTTCGGCTTTAAGAGGCAAAGAGTCTCTATGACGTCACAAACTTGCCCATGCGCACTGAATTGCTGAATGAGGGTTTTTCGGCCAGGTGAGAATAGGTTGTTTTACATCGCATTATCACGAAAACAAAATGTGTAATGATTTTTAAAAGTTCACCAATATAGTAAGTAATGCAATATTACTGTGTAAACAATAAAACTTAAACACGCTGTCCTAGATCTTTAAGTCAGTCCCCTCGCCCTTGTCGTTGCTTGCTTACATTTCATTGGGTAAATTCGTCTTTAAAAGGGTCACGTGACGTCATGTGCGCAGCTTCCAGACAATGGAGTACATTATACTCGGTTGTGAAAGATTCTGGAACCTGTAAAAGGGTATATAAGGCGCGATGAAGAGATAAGCGAGAGAGAGCACACAGGACAGAAAACAGTGAGATTCCGAGAAGATCAGTTCAGTTCAGTTCAGTTCAGTTTCTTAACCCTGAGATGGGTTATTGAGGCACCACTGATGACTTTCGGACAGTCTTCCTCCATCGATCTCTATCCTCTGTGGCTCGCTGTGAGTCAGCAAAGGTCAAGCCTGTCCACTCTTTGATGTTGTCTTCCCACCTCTTTCTCTGCCTGCCTCTCCTTCTCCCACCTGGTACGGTACCTTGCAGGATGGTCTTGGCCAGCCCACTGCCTCTTGACACGTGACCGTACCACTTCAGCTTTCTGCTTTTCACGATTGAGAGCAGGTCTTCGTACTGTGCAATTGCTCTCCTGATCCTGTTGCTGACTTCCTCATTCGTGACATGGTCTTTTTATGAGATGTTCAGAATTTTGCGGTAGCATCTCATTTGCAGGGCTTGTAACCGTCTCCGTAGTTCAGATGTGAGTATCCAGGACTCGCATGCATACAAGAATACGGAGATGGCCAGCGTGCGCATGAGCCTGATCTTCGACGCGAGAGTGATATTTCTGACACGCCATATTGGCTTCAACTTTGCCAATGCTGCTGTTGTTTGTGCTATCCTGGACAGTATCTCTGGTTTGGACCCTTCATCAGTCACGATAGATCCCAGGTATTTGAAGTTGTTCACAGCTTCCAGTTTTTGGCCCTTCACTTTGATTTCCATTTTGAAGCCCCAAGGATTGTTCGTCACCACCTTGGTCTTCTCGGCGCTGATCTCCATGCCATATGCCTGTGAGGTATTGTCCAGGTGCTCGACAAGACTAGTCAGCTCCTCTTCACTTCCTGCTAATCCATCTATGTCATCAGCAAAACGTAAGTTGGTGATCTTTCTGCCACAGATGCTGATTGATCCTTCGTGGTCTGCTAGGGCATCAGTCATTATCCTTTCGAGGAAGAGGTTGAAGAGTGTGGGGGAGAGTAGACAGCCCTGTCTGACTCCGACCGTTGTCCTGAACCATTCGCCTGTGGTACCATTGAACAGGACTGCGCTGGTCGCTCTGTCATGGAGATGTTCGACGACTTTGATGATCTTGGAGCTGATGTTGTAGCTTCTCATTGTGGCCCACAGCGCAGCATGCCAGACTCTGTCAAATGCTTTCTTAAAGTCTATAAAGACATGGTACAGATCTTGTAGGTGATGTAGATGTTTCTCACACAGGACTCTCAGATTGAAGATCTGTTCGGTGGTGCTCCTACCTGGTCTGAAACCTGCCTGCTCTTCAGCAACGATTTTCTCTGCCTGAGGTTTTAATCTGTTCAGCAGTACTTTCAGCATGACCTTGCTGGGATGGCTGATGAGGCTGATTGTGCGGTAGTTCTGGCACATTTGCAGGTTTCCTTTCTTGGGCAATGTAATCACTAGGGACTGTGTCCACGGGGTTGGCCAAACTTCCGTCTGCCAGATCTTATTGCAGATCTTTGTGAGTGCATCGATCATTGCGTCGCCTCCTGCCTGGATGAGTTCCCCTGGAATGTTGTCAACCCCAGCTGACTTCCCTTTCTTGAGGGACTTAAACGCTGTCTCCACCTCTTCTCGAAGAATTGAGTAGTTGTCTTCCTCGGTAGTCTGAGGACAGTTCAGTACTTTATGATCTCCTTTGGTGTCATAGTTGTACAGCTCAGAGCAGTACTCAGTCCAGCGGTTCATGATTTCGCGTTCTTCTGTGAGACAAATCCCGCTCTTGTCTTGTATGGTGTTGACCCGCACTTGTTTGGTCGCTGTAAGGTCTTTGACTATCTGGTATGCTTTCTTGGTGTTATTCTTCTGGAGATTCTCCTCAACTGCATCACATTGCTGTTTGATCCACTCCTCCTTGGCATTTTCATGGCCTTCTTGACCCTGTTGTTGGCCTCTCTGTACGTACTTGCTCCATCTGCTGTGCCCTTATTTTTCTTCAGTTCCCTTCTCTTATCGCATCACCGGGTCCGAGAAGATACATGAGTGCAAAAAGTCATCCACTAAGAGTGATCAGTCCTGTACGGGATTGTGCCCTGACAGAGAGGTGTGCACCCGAGTGTACACATGTGAGATACAGTGTTCCAGGAGATACAGCAATGAAGAGTGTGCATGACAGCGACATAGGGCACGTGTAAGAGCATGTATGACAGCGATTCTGTCCTCCGAGAATCCAGTCTCGGGAGTGAAGTTATTACGGTAATACAGATTGCTGATTTTTGTCACTGTGCATCGACCAGTGCATGAATAAAGTTGTTGAAAACGACCACCGGATTTTGTGGACTTTGACTTCCCGGTGCAAGCTAGGAGAGCCCCCATACAGACAGGACTTCCCGGTGCAAGCTAGGAGAGCCCCCATACAGACAGGACTTCCCGGTGCAAGCTAGGAGAACTCCCATACAGACAGGACTTCCCGGGGCAAGCTAGGAGAACTCCCATACAGACAGGACTTCCCGGCGCAAGCTAGGAGAACTCCCATACAGACAGGACTTCCCGGTGCAAGCTAGGAGAGCCCCCATACAGACAGGACTTCCCGGTGCAAGCTAGGAGAGCCCCCATACAGATAGGACTTCCCGGTGCAAGCTAGGAGAGCCCCCATACAGACAGGACTTCCCGGTGCAAGCTAGGAGAGCCCCCATACAGACAGGACTTCCCGGTGCAAGCTAGGAGAGCCCCCATACAGACAGGACTTCCCGGTGCAAGCTAGGAGAGCCCCCATACAGACAGGACTTCCCGGTGCAAGCTAGGAGAGCCCCCATACAGACAGGACTTCCCGGTGCAAGCTAGGAGAGCCCCCATACAGATAGGACTTCCCGGTGCAAGCTAGGAGAGCCCCCATACAGACAGGACTTCCCGGTGCAAGCTAGGAGAGCCCCCATACAGACAGGACTTCCCGGTGCAAGCTAGGAGAGCCCCCATACAGACAGGACTTCCCGGTGCAAGCTAGGAGAGCCCCCATACAGACAGGACTTCCCGGTGCAAGCTAGGAGAGCCCCCATACAGACAGGACTTCCCGGTGCAAGCTAGGAGAGCCCCCATACAGATAGGACTTCCCGGTGCAAGCTAGGAGAGCCCCCATACAGATAGGACTTCCCGGTGCAAGCTAGGAGAGCCCCCATACAGATAGGACTTCCCGGTGCAAGCTAGGAGAGCCCCCATACAGATAGGACTTCCCGGTGCAAGCTAGGAGAGCCCCCATACAGATAGGACTTCCCGGTGCAAGCTAGGAGAGCCCCCATACAGATAGGACTTCCCGGTGCAAGCTAGGAGAGCCCCCATACAGACAGGACTTCCCGGTGCAAGCTAGGAGAGCCCCCATACAGACAGGACTTCCCGGTGCAAGCTAGGAGAGCCCCCATACAGATAGGACTTCCCGGTGCAAGCTAGGAGAGCCCCCATACAGATAGGACTTCCCGGTGCAAGCTAGGAGAGCCCCCATACAGACAGGACTTCCCGGTGCAAGCTAGGAGAGCCCCCATACAGATAGGACTTCCCGGTGCAAGCTAGGAGAGCCCCCATACAGACAGGACTTCCCGGTGCAAGCTAGGAGAGCCCCCATACAGATAGGACTTCCCGGTGCAAGCTAGGAGAGCCCCCATACAGACAGGACTTCCCGGTGCAAGCTGGGAGAGCCCCCATACAGACAGGACTTCCCGGTGCAAGCTAGGAGAGCCCCCATACAGACAGGACTTCCCGGTGCAAGCTGGGAGAGCCCCCATACAGACAGGACTTCCCGGTGCAAGCTGGGAGAGCCCCCATACAGATAGGACTTTGCGAAGGAGACATAGTACATGTCTTTAATCTATTTTGAATAAAGAATCACTCTTTTTCAGATCGTCAGGTTTTTAGTCTTATTCTAACTACAAGCTAAGTTTTTCTACCATGATAAAATACATACTTCCACACTTTTCTTACTAATGGTCTGTTCCTAACACAAACCGTTTATTTTGATTTGAAAATAATGTGCTGTGGCATTGGAACACGGGAGTGAGATGGTATGCGTGAAATCTTCCCACTTCCCTCATTGTTCAGCTTTACGGTGTACCCTACTTCCGTCTGATTTATTAACAGGAAGCTTGGGGAACACCCTACCCATGTCTTCCATGGCTTAGTTCAGTGTAACGTCACTTCCGGAACGGGTTTTATGTAGTCTACTTCGATCAGCATGGAGTTATGCTTAAGATTCCCAGAAAAGAGCCACAGTTCGGACTGATTCTTGTTGATAAACGATGGGAATGCCCAAATCGAAACACCCGATAACCCAGCCACTCGTTCTTCTTTTCCTCCGCACTGGGACTGGCCACGCGATTTCATAATCGATTTCAAACTCTCCACTGTCTGGTTTCTCCCTCTGTCGGTGTCCATGTTGCTGCTGCATCACACGTACCGGAAGGGAATTTGGTCAAGGGACTTCATCGCTCGCAAAGTATAATCAAAGTAAGTAACAAGCCTTCCGCAATAGCATGAGTCAGAAGCTAAAATTAGAAAATGCTCTTGCCCAATGACACACATAGTCTCGAGTCGTGTCGTGTCCAGTAGCTTGACAGTAGTCTAAACAGGTAAGAGAGAGAGAGAGAGAGAGAGAGAGAGAGAGAGAGAGAGAGAGAGAGAGAGAGAGAGAGAGAGAGAGAGAGGCAGGCAGGCAGGCTGGCAGGCAGGCTGGCAGGCAGGCAGGCAGACAGACAGACAGACAGACAGACAGACAGACAAACAGACGGACGGACGGACGGACGGACGGACGGACGGACAGACAGACAGACAGACAGACTGACAGACAAACAGACAGACAGACAGACCGACAGACAGACAATGAAAGAAAGAAAGAAACAGAGAAAGACTGAGACAGAGACAGAGAGAGAAGTATGAGGGAACTGTACAGTAAAGGTTCCTGGTCATTTACAAGAACCCCTCTTATGAATCAAAATAAAACGATAGATTGTTTGAAAGTACACTCAAGCCAGTTACGTACATAAAAGAACTAACTCACAAAAGTTGCCCGTCTAAAAATACCTGGTAGCCTTAAGTCCTCTCATAAACAATTCCGCAATTATATATATATATATATATATATATATATATATATATATATATATATATATATATATATATATATATATATATATATATAATCCGCCGATCTGTTGACCGAGATAGTCTCATAACAAAAAGGTATTTCTGATTTTTCGAAGAGGAAGAGTTACCATAATCGAAATACTCGTTACCCAGGTCAGAGAGAAACGAGACATCTCTGGAACCATTGGGAGCTCACAGTCGACTTGTTCTGTACTCGATAGAAAGGTGGAAAATGCAACAGCCCGATACTTGTGCCTGAGGACAACCAGGCAGTTACGCCCACACTAAAACGCATGAGAGTAACGAAGGGCCATGGACGTTGGATTCCCCCATACATCAGCTAGCAACCTATTCCAACCCTGTACAATCGTCTGGGCTTTTGGCTCACCCCTTCTGTGCCACTTGTGATTGAAAACAAAAAACATAAAGGAGGAAGAGTTATAGTAAATAAAAACTTTTTAGCTCAAGTACCTGGAAAAAAAGCATTTTCTCCCTTGAAATATAATGAAAAACTATCATATTCATGACATTTTTTGTATTATTCATCGCCGACGAATTTATCTGACTCAGGCGCTTGTTCAGTTCGTTCATTTGTTCATTTGTCGTTTGTCCATTAAATTCTCATTTTCCCTCTTTATTTGTTTGTCGATGTTTCAAAACGATAAAAGGCACTTCAGATGTGATGCCGCTAAATGTCAGTGTGTGAATCTGCCTTGTATTATGCGCTCAAACTGTTTCGACGCATTGCGGCAGTTAGTTTTGAGTGACAGGGGGGTAGCGACGTCACTCGAGGGGTTATTCGAGGTGGCGAAGGGTGCGTTGGTATGCCACAGGGTTCACACATTGTACAGCACGGTTCTAAAGCCCGCGAAAGTGTGTTGAACAATGATTGGGGGAAAATCGAAGAGCGGGAAAATACTTAGCGCTGATTGGGGTTTGATCACGTGAGAGAGTCGACGTCGGGATCGGATAGCGTTTGTCTGGTCAGTCGCAGCGGTTTGGCGGAGCGAGGGCTCCGCCGATTGGGAAGGTTGTGGTGAGCGATTGGCGCTACCCAATCTTGGAACCACATAGTGGCGGGCAAAAGCGGTTGGCTTTGGTGGGAAAAATCTCTCAGCTGGTGACTTTGTGTCAGTACGCGAGAGTGTGGAAAAAATCTCTCAGCTGGTGACTTTGTGTCAGTACGCGAGAGTGTGGAAAAAATCTCTCAGCTGGTGACTTTGTGTCAGTACGTGAGAGTGTGGAAAAAATCTCTCAGCTGGTGACTTTGTGTCAGTACGCGAGAGTGTGGAAAAAATCTCTCAGCTGGTGACTTTGTGTCAGTACGCGAGAGTGTGGAAAAAATCTCTCAGCTGGTGACTTTGTGTCAGTACGCGAGAGTGTGGAAAAATCTCTCAGCTGGTGACTTTGTGTCAGTACGCGAGAGTGTGGAAAAATCTCTCAGCTGGTGACTTTGTGTCAGTACGCGAGAGTGTGGAAAAATCTCTCAGCTGGTGACTTTGTGTCAGTACGCGAGAGTGTGGAAAAATCTCTCAGCTGGTGACTTTGAGTCAGTACGCGAGAGTGTGGAAAGCTTTGAGCTGGATTGGGGCGAAGTTTCGCTTTGGACGAACCACGGCCTGACTGGAGTTTCTGAGGTAACGTGCTCTTTGTGAAAATTCTTTTACCGTGGGGGTAACTGACCATTGATTAAGGCGGGAAGCGGGTCATTCATTTGTGCATGAGTGAATTATGCCTCGGGGTCGAAGTAAATCTTTGGGGAATGGTTGGGAAAAGTACCTATCTCCATTTGGTAGTGTTTTGTGATTCACTTCGTGGGTAAAAGGGCATGTTAAATTCAATTTTTCTCGCTAGGTGCGAGCAAGCGTTCAACTAAGCGTTTGGGCTGGGATGCGTCGCTTAACGTTGAATCATGCATATGTAAATTCCTGGGAGAGAAAGGGTAGTTTTCTCATTGGGGTTACTCGGTTATATGTTTCAGGCTGCTATACTACGGCTACTGCTGCTACCTACGTATACCTACCGTATCGCATCTTGTCTGTACTGACGAACCTCGCTCGTTCTACGAGTACGCCGTCGTTTCCGTGAACGCTCGCTACGCCGACACGGGTCTGCGTGGGGATGGGAGGACGACGCTGCGAGGCACACGGAGTGCTTCATCTTCGACTGTTGTGGGGACAGTTGTGCAAGTACAATCTTTGTTAGTAGCTTCGGGAGCTACGATTTCGTTGAGACTAGCATGTGTGCTAATTGTAGGGAGTCTAACGAAATACACCTACGGACAGGTGTGAAGTCCACAAGGCGTGGCCTAATCGTCGAGTGGTGTGACTGATTAGAGGCAGGGTGGTCGGGAGATGCTAGCGTGTGCACTCGCGTGAGGCGGTGTAAAGGCGCAGCTATTTGTTGTAGGAAAGACGTACAATGGGGTGTAGTGCGATAAGTGACTTGATCTTCCAGTAGGATGACATTGTGTCGCACTGGCTTAGATGACCTAGGAGATACCTGCTGGAGTTCGAATGGACGTTTCGAACTTGACTGACTTAGGTAGCGAGCACGGAGCTCGCTGGTCAGCGTAACCTCAGGACAGGAGCGAGGCGTGAGGGGGGCCTACCTGTTGCCGCGACACCGGGGACGCTCGGAGGCGTCTATCTTCGATGTACTACCAGGGACCTTCAGAGAGGAACTTTTCTTCTGACATTGTCTAGGCACGGGCTTAGGACAATTTCTTCTTTCAACGGACTGAAAGAGTGGGAAGGGGTAGTGGTCGCGTGGGATTTCTTTGTGAGGTTTGGTTGGGATTGTGTTTAGTTTTCGTCTGTGTAGTTCTGACTGTGTGGGTCGGGTAAGACTACGTTAGGATTGGAATCTTCTGGACTGCGGAGAGTCTGGACGGCGAAAGGGTAAGCAAAAACCTTTCATTCTTTCTTCGCCTGGTTATCGACAACGGTTACTGCTCGCGGGAGTGTGTTTGATGTGATTTGTCGAGCGAGAAAGAGACGCGTGAGGCGGTTTGCACGCGTGGCTGGATTTGTCTGTATACCTTTCCTCAGCTAGTGGTGGGCGGAAACGCGTCATCAAGAGGGGAAGGGGGTGGAGCTAAGGGGGTCTGGGCTTCATTAATATGCAGCAACCGGGAGAGTGTTGTTGCGTGGCTATGTCAATGTAACTTTGGCTGAAGGATATTGAGTAGAGTTCTGGGAATAATCTCCTAGGGGAGATTGTGTTTCTGGTGTTGGGATTTTAAGTGAAGTTTAAGGGTTTTTCTATTTAACAAAGGGTTTTGTTAAATGTTTCTGGGAAAAGTTGGAGACTGGTTGTGGGTTAAGGTGTGTTGTGACTTTGTTGTCATGTTTGAGTTGTGACACCCTTTTATCTTTGAGGAAGATTCTGCTCGTTCTTATAGCGGTCATTAGAATGAGTGTTTGTAAAGAGTGTTTGTTTTATGCCAGAACTGCATAATAATTTATTCCAGTTTCTGGTATTTTGGTGATGGAGAGAGGGAAGTGGTTTTCCCTATACCACAGGGTAACGTGGGTGTTTACCTGTGTGTAAATTGATTCCAGGTTTTGGTGTGTCTGGAATCACCTTGCTAGAGTGAACTGAATTTGTTGTTGTGAATTTTGTTGTCATTTTATTGTTGAATAAACTTTGATTTGTTTATTTATTCCTGATTCAGTGGTCCTTTTCACGTGTTTGTTAAACATTGCTTGACTGTTTGTGGTGTCCCCCCAAGGAGTGGTGGTCGAGTTTAGTTTGTAAACTCTGTTAGGCTAATTGTCCCTCCCCTCTTGGACGACTACGTCGTTCCTCGAGGGTGAGTCTTCACTGATTAGCTAACTATACGCGACAGTTTGTCGATGTTTCAAAACGATAAAAGGCACTTCAGATTCTACTGCTCACCTCTCGGGTTCTCATCTCTCACTGCCATTTGCAGTGCCTCATTCCTCACTGTCTGCCTGACGAAAACTCACCTTGGCATTGAGGCCAGCAGAGTAAACGGTGACGACTGCGGCGGTAAAGAGGAAAATCCACGCCGTCGAGAAGAGGAAGACGACCTCCTCCAAGGAGTAGCTCTGCTTAGAGTAGCCGTAGACGACGACCAGCACCATAGTGTAGCACAGCAGGTAGGAATGGGCCAGGAAGTGGGAGAAGACACTGTCTGTGGCCTCCAGAAGCTCACACAGACTCTCTAAGTGCAGACGTCTTCTCTCCAGTCCTTCAGCTTCCACATGGCCGTTGGATTGAAGCTTGGCAGCCTCGCTAAACCTGGTCAGCTCCTTCTTGAGCATATAGGCGAACATCATGAAGAAGGAAATTTCAAAGAAGGGAATCATTGCTGCCGAAAACTGCTGAAACGTCGTCACACAGATGGCCACGATCCTCGGGGTGCCGACGGTATTTTCGAAGGGAGTCAGGAACCATCGAAACGACGACGAGTATTCCGCACACCACACGACCATGTATACTGCCCAAAACAGTGCAAGCGCGGCACTCACAGCAAACTGAACGCGGTGCAGCCGCATTCTCCTCACGATGGCCGGGTCCAGGCCGTGCTCGCAAAAATAGGAGCGGAAGTTTTCGATGAGAGCTGGAATGCGCCTGTTGCTATAAACCTGAACCAAGCTGAACAGGGAAAGGACTGTGAACATTAAAGCAACGATGAATTCCGGGATGCTCCTTTCCAGGTTCTTCCAGGTTGTCACCAAATGATAACCATACCTCACGGCATTGGAGAGATGACAAGTGTTGACAAAAAGACACCAGAGAGCCCTGCGGACGGAAACCCTGCGTGTGGACTTAGATCCAACAGTTGCAACTTTGGCGGACGACGTCTCTGTTTCCGAGACATAGATGCCAATGAGTGTCAGCCATATCAGGACCGAATGTACGATACTGGCCAGATTGGCAGCGTCTTGTTCGTGGCTCTTTTCCGTTGCTGCCGGGGCTTCTGACGCGGGCTCTTCCGTTATGTCGCACTGCTCTTCAAGGTCGACTAGCTCCGTCGCCATGATGACAAGGCTTCGTGTTTATCAAAGTCCACAGACGTTTACAAAAGCTGGATGAACCACACTGGAAACGGAAAGTAATCAAGATCTTTTTAATCGTGCTGATCGCAAGATCCAGCCCAAATGTGTCTGCCCTTGTACATTGAACTTGTCACTATCTTAGGAACAAAGGTCTCAAGTTGTACCAAAAATCCGAGACTGTTTCATAGATCATTCACTATTCTGTCTGTACTTGCGTGGCACCTATTAGAACTTCTGACACCGCGGATCCATCGACGGAAAGGCAACGATGACACGAAGTATGTCCACAAACTGAGGGCTTTCCTCTGCACAGCTTTTCAATGGAGTCAGGTCTCGTTCAAGGCGAAGTTGGTTCAGTTTTGCGTTGTGTGGAAACAGTTCACGATTCGTTGGTCGAGACAACGAGTCCCTGCTGGAAGTCTACAGACTGCGATCACTCGAAGTGAACACACCCAAGGCAGTGACATGCGCAAATGACGTGAAATCCTCGCTATGACTCGTCGATCGTCACTGCGCATGCACAGGAA
>JAWQFJ010005607.1:12500-15000 GCA_034096865.1 Theodoxus fluviatilis | reverse complement strand
GTTCCTTCTCTCCATGTGTCTGAGATACTGATAGCGTCTTTGCACTCAGTCACACTCTGGTGGTTGTACCCTGGTTCCTTCTCTCCATGTGTCTGAGATACTGATAGTGTCTTTGCACTCAGTCACACTCTGGCGGTTGTCCCCTGGTTCCTTCTCTCCATGTGTCTGAGATACTGATAGTGTCTTTGCACTCAGTCACACTCTGGCGGTTGTCCCCTGGTTCCTTCTCTCCATGTGTCTGAGATACTGGTAGTGTCTTTCCACTCAGTCACACTCGTGCTGGTTGTCCCCTGTTTCCTTCTCTCCATGTGTCTGTGATACTGGTAGCGTCTTTGCACTCAGTCACACTCGTGGTGGTTGTCCCCTGGTTCCTTCCTTCTTCTCTCCATGTGTCTGAGATACTGATAGTGTCTTTGCACTCAGTCACACTCGTGCTGGTTGTACCCTGGTTCCTTCTCTCCATGTGTCTGAGCTACTGATAGTGTCTTTGCACTCAGTCACACTCGTGCTGGTTGTACCCTGGTTCCTTCTCTCCATGTGTCTGAGCTACTGGTAGTGTCTTTCCACTCAGTCACACTCGTGCTGGTTGTACCCTGGTTCCTTCTCTTCATGTGTCTGAGATACTGATAGTGTATTTGCACTCAGTCACACTCGTGCTGGTTGTACCCTGGTTCCTTCTCTCCATGTGTCTGAGATACTGGTAGTGTCTTTGCACTCAGTCACACTCGTGCTGGTTGTACCCTGGTTCCTTCTCTCCATGTGTCTGAGATACTGATAGTGTCTTTGCACTCAGTCACACTCTGGTGGTTGTCCCCTGTTCCTTCCTTCTTCTCTCCATGTGTCTGAGATACTGATAGCGTCTTTCCACTCAGTCACACTCTGGTGGTTGTCCCCTGGTTCCTTCCTTCTTCTCTCCATGTGTCTGAGATACTGATAGTGTCTTTGCACTCAGTCACACTCTGGTGGTTGTACCCTGGTTCCTTCCTTCTTCTCTCCATGTGTCTGAGATTCTGATAGTGCTTGGAACTCAGTCACACTCGTGCTGGCTGTCCCCTGGTTCCTTCTCTCCATGTGTCTGAGATACTGGTAGTGTCTTTGCACTCAGTCACACTCTGGTGGTTGTCCCCTGGTTCCTTCTCTCCACGTGTCTGAGATACTGATAGTGTCTTTGCACTCAGTCACACTCTGGTGGTTGTACCCTGGTTCCTTCCTTCTTCTCTCCATGTGTCTGAGATACTGATAGCGTCTTTGCACTCAGTCACACTCGTGCTGGTTGTACCCTGGTTCCTTCCTTCTTCTCTCCATG
Source organism: Theodoxus fluviatilis (assembly GCA_034096865.1). Lineage (NCBI taxonomy): Eukaryota > Metazoa > Mollusca > Gastropoda > Cycloneritida > Neritidae > Theodoxus > Theodoxus fluviatilis. The sequence continues at coordinate 13,694 of JAWQFJ010005607.1, read as the reverse complement.
TGTCTGAGATACTGGTAGTGTCTTTGCACTCAGTCACACTCGTGCTGGTTGTCCCCTGGTTCCTTCCTCCTTCTCTCCATGTGTCTGAGATACTGGTAGTGTCTTTGCACTCAGTCACACTCGTGGTGGTTGTCCCCTGGTTCCTTCCTTCTTCTCTCCATGTGTCTGAGATACTGATAGTGTCTTTGCACTCAGTCACACTCGTGGTGGTTGTCCCCTGGTTCCTTCTCTCCATGTGTCTGAGATACTGATAGTGTCTTTGCACTCAGTCACACTCTGGTGGTTGTACCCTGGTTCCTTCCTTCTTCTCTCCATGTGTCTGAGATACTGATAGTGCTTGGAACTCAGTCACACTCGTGCTGGTTGTACCCTGGTTCCTTCCTCTTTCTCTCCATGTGCCTGAGTTACTGGTAGTGTCTTTGCACTCAGTCACACTCGTGCTGGTTGTACCCTGGTTCCTTCTCTCCATGTGTCTGAGATACTGATAGTGTCTTTGCACTCAGTCACACTCTGGTGGTTGTCCCCTGGTTCCTTCCTCCTTCTCTCCATGTGTCTGAGATTCTGATAGTGTCTTTGCACTCAGTCACACTCGTGCTGGTTGTACCCTGGTTCCTTCTCTCCATGTGTCTGTGATACTGGTAGTGTCTTTGCACTCAGTCACACTCGTGCTGGTTGTACCCTGGTTCCTTCTCTCCATGTGTCTGAGATACTGATAGTGTCTTTGCACTCAGTCACACTCTGGTGGTTGTCCCCTGGTTCCTTCCTCCTTCTCTCCATGTGTCTGAGATTCTGATAGTGTCTTTGCACTCAGTCACACTCGTGATGGCTGTCCCCTGGTTTCTTCTCTCCATGTGTCTGAGATACTGATAGCGTCTTTGCACTCAGTCACACTCGTGGTGGTTGTCCCCTGGTTCCTTCTCTCCATGTGTCTGAGATACTGATAGTGTCTTTGCACTCAGTCACACTCTGGTGGTTGTCCCCTGGTTCCTTCTCTCCATGTGTCTGAGATACTGATAGCGTCTTTCCACTCAGTCACACTCTGGTGGTTGTCCCCTGGTTCCTTCTCTCCATGTGTCTGAGATACTGATAGCGTCTTTCCACTCAGTCACACTCTGGTGGTTGTACCCTGGTTCCTTCCTTCTTCTCTCCATGTGTCTGAGATACTGATAGCGTCTTTCCACTCAGTCACACTCT
>JAWQFJ010005607.1:0-2500 GCA_034096865.1 Theodoxus fluviatilis | reverse complement strand
CCTGCATTAGATGATTTAAGAGAGTGCTACTTGCTGGTACACCTTGCTCAGTCTACTGTAAATCCAATAAGAACTTTATTGCATAACGACAGGGATATTGTGACTAGGGCTAGAAGTGTATATTTATACAGGGCTTTTGAACACAGATCGTCAGCCGAGACGTTACCTGAATACAATGCTGGGAGGATTAGAAAAAAACACACTTGCAGTTGATAAGGCACAGATGTTCCACATGCCATATTTGGGTACTTATTGATTGTTCATTTTGTACTTGGAATGAGCCGGAGGCCTTCCCAATAAACTGTTTGTTCGTTGTTTGTTCTCTCTCTCTCTCTCTCTCTCTCTCTCTCTCTCTGTCTCTCTCTCTCTGTGTGTGTCTCTCTCTCTCTGTCTCTCTCTCTCTCTGTCTCTCTCTCTCTCTCTCTCTCTCTCTCAAGTAAAAGGAGTATATGTATTGTGAATGTAAGTTTGACTGGTGGAAATAGTCTATATGTGTATATACAGTGGCTATTGCAGAGTTTTGATCAGTTTCCTTTTACTGCCAAGTGCATTTTTTTCTATGCTTACAATACACTTCAATCATTTTAATTAGTGCCATCTACTTATATTCATTATTATATTTGGACAGATTCAGTATTTTTCACTTTCAGTCAAACAATTTGTGTTGTTTTCTTGTTTTCTTTTTTCTTTTTCTTTTTCCCCTTCTTTTTCTGTGGTTAATGTAATGCCTTTGGTATTTGGATGGGTAAACTTCCATGTTATTTGTAGATGACATCATTTTCAAGGTGCAGAGTAAAAATTTGATCTTGAGAAAATCAAGGGTAAGCAGTGATAATTTTAGTGAGGTTGGTGCCATTTAGTTTTGGTGTGTTAGGAAAAATGTATCATTCGAATACATGTTTGTAGTAAATACTTCATTGTGTTGGTGATGCACTCAAAGAAATTCTCACTGTCTACACCCCTGCTAGAAATAACCGTTCAGCTGCAGACACCAAAACGTTAAATGTCCCCCTTCGCCAAAAAAACAACCAAGGACAGCGAGCTTTTTCTTACATCGGCCCTGTAACGTGGAATAGCCTACCTTTCCCTGTACATCACTCTGATTCCATGTCCCAGTTCAAAACCTCCCTTAAGACACACCTGTTCAGGTCAGTCTTTCCTGACGATCAGTGAGGTGCTTTACAAGACGCCTCTTTTATGTTTTGTGCTTTGTTTATTGCCTGCTATGTTAATTAATTGTATTGTATTTAATTCTTCTTTCATTTCAACTGTACAGTGAGCGAGTGTTGGAATGCTTTGTATGAGTGTGGACTTTTCATTGTAAACGCTGTGAGCCTATTAGGGAAGGTATGTGCATACAAATAATCTGTATTATTATTATTTGATGTTATCATGTATGTTGTTATATGCACTGGTAAATGTGAATGGTGCTGTGCTATTGAATACCTTTTGATGTTGATGAATGTTTTAACTAGATACTTAGTAGCATTATTGATGTGTTACTTGATAGCTTGCTTTCATAAGAATGGATGCTGCATACTACGTAATGACGGTGGATGTTGCTTGAAGTTTACCACTAGTCCAGATCTGCTCTACACCTTTTTCATCAGCTGCAACCTCTGCCTGCAAGACTTGTTCATCAATGTAAATACTAGACTCATTGTAAAGCTGTCATGTTACTGAAAACACAGCCAAGTCATTGTGTGTGAATGGTGAACGTTTCTTGATGTTGGTGATCTGTTATTGAGTACATTGTCATTGCAATGAATGTGGTTATCAAAAACGTGTAATATTGATGATTTGTTGTTGCATGCAGACTGTGTGAATGAGTGTGAGTGCCAGTTATATTACCAAGTGCACACGTTTATCAGTGGATGTTTCGTTGTGCAGATGTGAACATTATTGAGCTTTGATTTGGCAGTATCAGGTGCCTACACTGCTATCTCTGAACTTCTTTGTTGCCTTAATCATCACAACATTTTTATCAGTTTTAAAAATTGCTTTTTGCTTTTCTACCTTAGGCTTTCAACTGTCATTTGTGTTGAAAATGTGCATCTTATTTTACCAGAAATAAACTGGAAGTGCTTAGAGAATGTGTTATGACACTTTGTTTTTACTTCAATTTTTTATCAGTAAGAGCTTGTCTGTTGTTGAAACAAGAGGAGTGTGGTTGAACAGAGAACGGCAGGACTTCATTTTCTCCATACATCTCTGTCAAGCTGTGTAGCCCACAACAATGAGTACATGTGACCAGAGCTGCTTGATCAATTGCTGTCCCTTCCTCAGCAGGAAGCCCTGGCTGCTGATGTTTGGGAATCTGCTTCCCTAGCTCAGCCAGGGGTGGCCCCAAGCAGCCAGAGGAGTCAGGTGGGATCTTTGAGACTGGTTCAGGTTATTGAGATCTGAATATTTCCCAAACTCATGGGAACATGGATCCGGAGGTGCTGGCCTGCAGGTTTCTTTAGTAGAGTGGTCAGGACTGCAGGTTTCTTTCATAGGG
>JAWQFJ010005605.1:0-27550 GCA_034096865.1 Theodoxus fluviatilis | reverse complement strand
TGACCCACTAAAAATTGCAAGTCTTGTAGGGGTTTAGTATGGAAGGCACTATTACGTTTATTAGTGCAAATTGTCTTGAATCTCCTTGATATGAGGAAAATTTCATCAAGTTATTCTTTCATCATCTAAATGATGATGACGACGACGTAGGCAATGACAATGAGAATGACGACGACATTAACGACGACGACGATGACGAACATCTTTTTTTTATAGCTGGATGTCCAACACATGAAATGGCGAAAATGACGACGACGACGATGACGATGACGACGATGACGATGGGTGTAAGAAGCCCAGCACCTGTAAAACCTATTCATGAAATTTACACGTTGAGGCTCGTGCACAAGATTTCTGTGAGATTGAGGACAAATGAGTATTGACACATGTCATGAAATAAGGCAACTCTTTCTTCGTGGCTCTCTTTGATTATCTCTGCCTCCTAATACGCTCCACTCTCACTGTCTTCTGCTTTCTACTTCAGGGGATGGAGGTGGAATGGGGGGAGGGGGTGCGATGGGGGAAGGGTGAGGGTCGGGGGGGGGGGGGGGGGGGAGTTTCCTTGAAGCTAGAAGGAATTGTTAAAGTATTCTTCTTCTTCCTGTAAACAGCACTTCGAAGCTTTGAGAAGCGTGAGCACCATCTGTTTCACAGTCTTTGAAATGGCTCATCCTTCCAAGTATTTCTTCCATCTCAAACACCATTTTGTCGATGCGACTCGCCTGCCTTGGGAGCACAGCAAAATCACACACACGGACAAGCGCGAGTCCCCCGCCGCGTGGCGCTCTGCACAGTGCTGGCTGCTTGCCTGCGTGGGGTCACAGAAAAACACATCGTGCGATGCAGGGATGCGGCAACCCATTCCCTAAAGAGTCTTTTTCTTGCAGCTCTGCGAGAACTCCTGCTATGAAGGATGATGAGAATTGTGCTATCACAAGCAGCCGGCACATGTGGCACTGCTGCCAGAGCAGTAACGAGATGGAGCCGCAGAATGCAGAGGCGCACGGCCTATTTGCTTTCCAGTACTGATTTATCCGCTCTGGTATGCAGGTCGTGGGACGAAGCCACGTTGCTCATTACCATGACAACGAGAGAGAGAGAGAGAGAGAGAGAGAGAGAGAGAGAGAGAGACAGAGACAGAGAGAGAGAGAGAGAACGAACGAATAGTTTATTGTTAGGCTACCGGCCTGTCACAAAATACAAAATACAAAATATTAAGCATCTTCGGCAGGGAAGAATTCCCTTGACATCGCCTCCTGGCGTCTCTGAAAGGCGTGGTACAGGTATATAGGGAGAGATCTTATTTCAAAGACATCTTGTGACGTCACAGCATTTTCAGCATTACTCCAGAGTATCGAACGTGTCTCGGGTGAAAGATATTTCCGTCAAAGGTCTTCATACACAGGAAAAGAACTCAATAAATGGGTTTCACACTCGAACGTTTCTCTACAAGTGGGGCAGACGTACAGATTCTCTTCTTTATCTTATATCGGACCTTATGGCAGTATAGCTCACTGAAGCCGGTTCGAAACATAATAAATACGTCACGGAATGAGAGAGAGAGAGAGAGAGAGAGAGAGAGAGAGAGAGAGAGAGAGAGAGAACTGAAGTGAACTGAACTGAACTTTATTTAGGCCGTCGGCTCATTGCATTTTCATGTTCAATGTGGTGCTTCCACGTTGCAACACTATGGTTCGTTAGGAATCATCTTCATACAAGCAATTCATTCAGGCAAATGTACAAACAATTCATTTAGGCAAATACAGCTGTTTCAGTGCACTATTATTGAAAAACATTCTATTCAGTGCCTGTAGCAAGCTTTGAGACACGTCTACCTTCTTGTGTTTTGCTCTCTCAGTCTAAGAGCATAAAATATGAACATTGCCAGAGATCTCGTCATTTTTTCCTCCTTTCCTTCCATTAAAGTTTTGCAGGCAATAGCTTTCCATTTTTGCACTCGGAATCTTTCTACATATTTTCTTCTCAGTTCTGCATATGCATGACAGGTCAGTAGAAAATGCTCTTCCTTCTGGAACCACTGCTCTGCACGAATGAGTGGAGCAGGACGGGGCCACCCCACACACATCAAAGCAAACGCTGACCTGGCTGCGACAACGCTTTCAAAAGCGACTGATCAGCAGAAGATGTGACCCTGAGTGGGCCCCGCACTCACCTGACCTTAACCCCCCAGATTTCTATCTGTGGGGTTATTTGAAAGACCACGTCTATGAGAACAACCCCCAGACAATTCCGGACTTGAAAGCTGCAATAACAACAAAGATCAGGGAGATTCCAGGGGCAGAGTATGTTCGTGTGGTGAACAATTTTGCACGCCGCATTCAGTCTCCGTCAACGTGGTGGACATTTGGAGCATATCTTTGAACGTCGCTAACATGTGGACCACCCAACCGAAATGACTCAAACTTTCAAAACTTAATTGTTGTTATCTTACGTTGATGTGTGTAAAAACTCAACTCAATCCATTTACATTTGTAGCAGTTGTGCATACTTTTATGGGTTGCATTCATTTTGGGTCACCCTGTACAATGGACATTTGGTATCTTGAATACCTGCATACCTTTTGTTGATGAGCAAATCATTAATGCCAAACCGAAAGCGAATGAATGCATCTCTGATTTTTTTTTACTTCAAGTACATTTAAATCGTTATCTTTACCAAAGTTTTGTTTGAAGGATGAGTACCATACATATCTGTCATCACTCCTGTTCTTTGCAGTCCAACCTTGCATATAACAAGCTTTTATTCTTTGTTTGAGCTGTATAAGAAAACGTTTCTCATCGCCGACTTCTCCATTCATCCACACAAGGCCAAAACTCAATTGGCATAGGCAGTTCTTTACTAATCCTCTCTCTCTCTCTCTCTCTCTCTCTCTCTCTCTCTCTCTCTCTCTCTCTCTCTCTCTCTCTCAGAAGCTGCTGCCAACCAGATGAGGCTACGCCACTGGGCTGCTGGCACCAGATCTGTCGAGCTGAGACTGCACCGTGTCAGATCTGTCTTTCCAGGCGTCCTCGACACCTTGGCGTGGGCGGCCTTATTACCTTTGACCTTGAGTCAGCTCTTCGAAGGGCATTTGCTTGGGTTTGTGTGATTGTTGAAGTTGTCTCCCGTTCTGATGACGTGGCCAGAACAGATAAGCTGAGACTTCAAGAGAACCACCTGGTCGGAGCATTCCTTTGCTCTGTCCAGGACCTCAGTGTCCATGACCTTGCCCTCCCACTTGATGCCACTAATGGAGCGAAGCGCTCGTGTGTGGAATGTCTCCAGCTGTATAATGCGGCGCCTGCGGAGGGTTTGTGCCTCACAGCCATGCAGAAAAGAAGGAAAGACAGGAGTCCCTCACACACTTTCGTTTTGTGATCAGGGTAAGGGAATGGTGGTTGAGCTATCTGCAGTGAAGTCTGGCTAGCGCCTGCCTGGTCCTGCTGATCGCCGCAGCTAAACACAGGTTAACACAGCTAAACACAGGTTAACACAGCTAAATACAGGCCAACAAAGCTAAACACAGGTTAACAAAGCTACACAGAGGTTAACACAGCTAAATACAGGCCAACAAAGCTAAACACAGGTTAACAAAGCTACACAGAGGTTAACACAGCTAAATACAGACCAACAAAGCTAAACACAGGTTAACAAAGCTACACAGAGGTTAACACAGCTAAATACAGGCCAACAAAGCTAAACACAGGTTAACAAAGCTACACAGAGGTTAACACAGCTAAATACAGACCAACAAAGCTAAACACAGGTTAACACAGCTACACAGAGGTTAACACAGCTTAACACAGGTAGACACATATTAACATATGTTAACACAGGTTAGGAGAGGCAAAAACAGAAAATGTAACGTTGACGATGGAAATACAGGGATGGGGAGGGTCAGGAATGCGAAAAACATGGGAAAACACACACAAACACACACACACACACACACACACACACATACACACACACAAACACACTCATACACACACACATACACATACACACACACACACACACACACACACACATGTACACACAACAGGGACATGCAAGGTGAAAAAACACATCAGTCTATACGCACTATTCGCGAAGAACTAGCGTGCACATACTGTTGTAAGTCACTGAAACTTGCACCTTCATGACGAAGACACAACCAACGTACAATAAGTTATCGCCATGTCATTGGAAGTCCCCCGCTTAACTGCTGCCATGGCAACGGAGGGTGGGGGTGGGGGTGGGGAGTTCTGGTAGACTTCTCTTCGCGCTAGTAGATCCAAAGTAGCTACATCCAAGCAGCACAAGTAGCTCTGTCATCAGCGGTCTAAAAGTGCTCAGATAAATGTTGCTTCTGTTGCAGATTAACTGAGCAAAGGCAGCCATGGCAGAGAAAGGAAAGGCCGCATCTGGATCCTCCAGGAACATTCCGTAAGCCCTCAGCGTCCTTTGATCTGGCGTCGCCAAGAAGAGTTATGGTTCTTGAAGGACGGCGTGCTCTCAGACACATAATTATGTCCACTCAGAGAAAAGGAAGGAGTTCCCGAGCAACCTGTTAATGAGCTCTTTGATGCAGTCATCAAAAGGGTGGAAAGCTGCAAGATGGAGTTGTGTGTGTGTGTGTGTGTGTGTGTGTGTGTGTGTGTGTGTGTGTGTGTGTGTGTGCGCGCGCGCGTTTGTGTGTGTGTTTGTGTGCGTGTGTGTGTTTGTGTGTGTGTGTGTGTGTTTGTATGTGTGTTTGTGTGTGTGTGTGTTTGTATGTGTGTGTGTGTTTGTATGTGTGTTTGTGTGTGTATGTGTGGTTTTGTGTGTGCGAGTGGATGATTATGATGACAATTACTACGATGTTGTTATGATACAGTTTACAGCGATGACATCAGTATTTGAATTAATCATTGGAGTAACACATGACTACAAAATATATCGTTGATGTCAGCACTGAATGTATGCACAGCAACTGATGGTTGTCTGGTTCCTTGCAGACCCGAGGTGTTGGCTATCTTTGACAAGTACGTGAAAAACAACGTGCGTCAACTGAACAAGGCGGAGGCCGTTTTAATGCTGGAGACGGAGTTCCACCTGGACAAGGACTCTGCAGGCAGCATCTTCGAGACGTTCGACATGGACAAGGACGGCCTCCTTTCCGTCTGGGAATTCCAGCAGTTCTTCGAGGCTGTCGGCGAAAGGTGGGTTACTTCCCTTGCCTGTCTGTGGGAGTAGACCCCCTTGTACATTGCTGGCACATCACCACGTAAAAGGCCCGATTGAAGCGGCTAATGAATAAGGCTGAAATGGTCGAAGTCGGTGGTTATTCTGACCTTTGACCGAACCCGCCACTCCGCCTGACTGACTTCGCACGCCCGGGGAGTTATGCTAAGATCCGGCCGCGTTAATGTATCTGCGTTTTGTGACAAACGTCTTGCTCGGCGATACTGTACTCCATGCACCTTGACGGTCCGCGTGATTCGGGTGTAATCTTAAGCGTAACGACGTTTATTGGCAGTATTACACCCGAATCACTCGGAGCACAAAATTTGCGCAGCTGAGTGCGAACTGAGTGCGAAATCTGGGTCACGTGGCGGCGTCTATTTTCAAGGCTCATGATTGGCTGACTCAAAGCCGCTTCAATCGGGCCTTTTTATCACTGCCTTTAGTTGCGCTCTGCTTCATCTCTCCTACGATGAAGCAGACTCAGGAGTTTCGATTGGTTGGTTTCTTTAATTACTTAACAAGAAGGGCAAAGCCCATACGACTCACATGCTTGACCTTGACCTTTACATGACCTTGACCTTCAGGTGACCTTCAAGGTCAAACAACTAAACCTAGCAATGACATCATACACTAAGAACTGCTTTACACATTTTCCCTACCAAAATACACGTGACCTTGACCCAAGGTCAAGTTCATCCAAGGTCATGCAACACAAAGCTGTTAATTCAAGACATAGGAAGCACAATGGTGCTTATTGGCACTTTCTACCATGAGATATGGTCACTTTTAGTTGTTCACTACCCCATTTTGGTCACATTTCATAAGGGTCAAAGTGATCTTGACCTTGACGATATGTGACCAAATGTGTCTCATGATGAAAGTATAACATGTGTACTACAATGTTATGAAGTTTGAAAGAGTTATCTTCCATAGTTCAGGGTCAAAGTCACTTCAGAATATGTATACAATCCAACTTTGAAGAGCTCCTGTGACCTTGAGCTTGAAGCAAGGTCAAGTCACCATGTATGTTTTGTGAGGCCTTGTCATCCTACATCATCATGCCAAATTGGGTGTTGATAGACTTAATGGTCTCCGAGAAAAATCCAACATTAAAGTTTTTTACGGATGAAAGGACGCCCGGACGCCCGGACGAACGGTGACCTTGTCCTTGATGATATCTGACCAAATGTGTCTAATGATGAAAGTATAACATGTGCCCCACATAAAAACCGCTGGCGCTGAACCTCCAGGTTTTGGCATATATATTAATTTTTTATATATATCAGGTTCGGACCCGCAACCTCTCCAGAAAAGAGGGGGAAAACACACACACACAAAAACACAAAAAAACAGGTTGGGTTTGAACCCACAACCTCTCGAAAAAAGAGAAGAAAAAAAAAGTTTCAGCGCAGAATCGAATCTGGCCATGCATGACCAAGAGACCAACGCTCTACCAGCTGAGCCATTAGAGAATTGATACGACAGAGTGTTTGTAAAGCATTTATAACGTTCTTTTCCGTGGAAACACGAGCAGCAAAATCTCAACCGGCTGAATAAAAGCAAAGGAGTCTGTGCGGGGGTGAGTCTCAGATCTGCATTTGAAATTGAACATTACTGCTTATTGCTCCTGCAAGGCTGTATAACTATAAGTGTTGTTTTTTAAAATCATTTATCTGTTACGCGTTTGATGGAGTAACCTAAGCTCGCATTCCAAAATTGTAGAACCTACTGCTGAAGTGTTGTGTATGGATCCAAAAAGCTTGCGCAACTGTCCTTTGCACTGACTGTCCTATGCACGGACTGTCCTTTGCATTAACTGTCCTTCACACTGACATGTCGCGCTCACCAGTGCTTCGGACACATGCCGGTCATTTTGTGCACTGGTCAGTGTGAAAGTGCATAGGACAGTCAGTGCATCGGACAGTCAGTGCATAGAACAGTCAGTGTGAAGGACAGTTAATGCAAAGGACAGTCCGTGCATAGGACAGGCAGTGCGAAGGACAGTTGCGGAAGCTTTTTGGCTGCACACACAACACTTCAAGTGTAGGTTATACAATTTTGGAATACGAGCTTAGCTTACTCCATCAAACACGTAACAGATATATGATTAAAAAACCAACAACACTTACCCAGCCTTGCACGAGCAATGAGGATGGTTGATCTTCTGCTTAGCAACGTCAAGATGGAAAGAAAGTCGATACATAATGTGCTGCTTAATTTTTCCCGCATAGATCTGAAGAGTGAAGCACCGAGCTGTCACCTCTACCGTTTAATCCGCTTGATAATAGATCTTAATTTCGTCTAAATAACATGAGTAGTATTTATTCATACCCCTGTCTATCACAGTCTGAGAAATCTTCTCACTGTCTGGCAAAAATGAGACACAAATGCTGTCCAGAATACAATGCAACGAGTTAGTCGGCATTCATTTGGAAGCCATTTTGGCGCTTGCAACTGTTACCACTCGAGATACAGCGAGAAAGGGACGTGGATGTGGAGTGGGTCGCCATTCCATCAACTGACTACTTGCATCGTAAAAAATCCTTCTTTATCCTTTCACCAATGTTCTCGAAATTCATCCTTATCAAAACTCTACTCGCAAATGACGTCACGTTGTTGATGACGTCACACATTTCGCAATTTCGCCATTCCATGAATCGAGTATTTGGGGAGGCGCTCTCGAGTGTACGACCTTAAAAAACCACTTTTTCTTCAAGCCTTGATTCTGAAAATTTGATACATTCAATCGGACCTAACTTCCAGTTAGTGTGCAAAATGTCAAGGAAATCCGTCCAGTAGTTTTTGAGATATAAGCCGTTAAGTCGGGACAGACAGACAGACAGACAGACAGACAGACAGATAAAGTCTGTAGGACCTCCAGTAAACCTGGAGGGATAATTATTAAGTTTGAAACAGTTATCTTCCATAGTTCAGGGTCAAGGTCACTTCAACATATGTATACAATTAAACTTTGAAGAGTTCCTGTGACCTTGACCTTGAAGCAAGGTCAAGGCACTATATATTTTTTGTGAGGCCTTGTCATCCTACACCATCATGCCAAATTGGGTGTTGATAGACTTAATAGTCTCCGAGAAAGATCCAACGTTAAAGTATTTTTAGGATTACAGGACGCTCAGACGCCCGGACACCCGGACGCCCGGACCGACGCCCGGATGCCCGGACGGACGACACGGGTGACCTAGTATGAAATTATAACATGTGTACTACAATGTTTAGAAGTTTGGAAGAGTAATCTTACATAGTTCAGGGTCAAGGTCACTTAAAAAATATGTATACAATCCAACTTTAAAGAGCTCCTGTGACCTTGACCTTGAAGCAAGGTCAATCAAACTGGTATCAAAAGATAGGGATTACTTTGCCCTATATACCATATATAGGTCAGGTATCCAATCTTGAAAACTTCAGTCAAAAACTGGGAAAATGTGAAAATTGGCTGTTTTTTAGACGGCCCCTGTGACCTTGACCTTGAAGCAATGTATGTTTTTGTACGCCTTGTCATCCTACACCATCATGCCAAATTGGGTGTTGATAGACTTAATAGTGTCCGAGAAAAATCCAACGTTAAAGTTTGTACGGACGCCCGGACGCCCGGACGCCCGGACGGACGAAACGGGTGAGTACATAGACTCACTTTTGCTTCGCATGTGAGTCAAAAAGCACATTATCATTAAAAGTAGAGGGTATTGGAGGCCGTCTTTGATTACATGAATCTCCTAAATTATTTACATTCAATTCTATCCCTTTTGAAAAAGCATTAAGGTCGATTATCGTTGATAACAAAAGGGAGGTAACCATCACCAACATAAAGGAAGGCCAAGAGAACCCTTAAATGTCTCGTCTGCTACTTCGTTACATGCATGGTATCAGGAGCGGTTCAGTTCATTTTTGGGTGGGTTTCCAAACTTTTTTAAGAGGGGGGGGGGGGGGGGGAAGGGGCGTGTATGTTAATGGGCTCAACCGAAACGTTATAGCGGGGGGGGGGGGGGGGGGGGGGGGGAGAACGACCTCCTTCCAGCGCTTGAAGCTCAGCCGAAACGTGAAAGCCGGGGGGGGGGGGGGGGGGGGGATTTTCACTGCAAAATATTCTAATCTGCCGCATTCTGATGGTGATCATTACCACTTTCATGCAGCACATTTTGTTACTAAAAAAATAGTTTTTTTAATTTTTAATTTTATTTATTTTTTTTTCTGTTGGGGGGGGGGTTCCGGAAACCCCGGGCCCCCCCCCCCCCCCTCGTCCGCCCATGGGTATAAATGGCGACGTTTACTACAGATATCAAACCATGACATACAATCCACTCTTTCACGATGATGATCGAATGCACTACAACATTCATTTCTTCGAAATTTGGAAGCAATCGGCACGTCTGCCACTTCCATGGATGCAAACTCCGTGGCTCGAAGCATTTTTACCTTGCAAGTCCGTGGAATGACTTCCAGTTAGTTCTGATTAGTATGAGCCAATCAAATGCGGCTACGGGTCCTGTAGTTCATTGATGCCGGGCACAGCAAGAGGCGCACTCTATTGTGAAGCAGTTAGAGCGCCTTCGATCAGAGATGCCTCAGCCGCTGCACGACCTTGACAGTAGTTTGACCTCTGCCACTGGGTGAAACGTCACCAATGATCGTGTATCAATGATAATTGACCCTAATGCTTTTATTATGTCGTTGCTTCGATCAACAGAGATAAAATTGAATGTGAAATCAATATGGGGATTCATATATTCAAATTCGGCCTCCCAAACCTTCTACTTTTATGATAATGTGCTTTAAAATTATTTTTAAAAACACCCAACCAATCCAAATTCCTCAGCCAGCTACGTCGTAGCAGAGATGAAGCAGAGTGCAACGGAACGCAGGGAACTGTCACGCCGCCATTTCCAAGCCGCGTAAATTGATAAGGGGTAATCAGGGGGAGGTCACTCCATTTGTTCCAGCGTCAGCCATTTTGCAGTGAATGTCTGTTTCTTTCAGTGGGCCCATGTGCATTCAGGCACACACATACACACACACTCATGCACACGCACGCGCGCGCACACACACACACAAACACACACACACGCCCGCACACACATACAAACACACACACGCACGCACACTAACACACTCACGTATACGCGCACAGTGCGTGATATGTTGGCGATATCTTTCTCGCGTTTAGAAATTAGATGGGTGTGGGGGTTTTGTGTGCAGAATATGTGGATTTCGTAATTCAGTGAGACGACGTAAGAAATCAAACGTGTACCTACAGAGCGAGACGCTGAAGACGAGAAGACCTGCGTACACTTTTTAACTATTTAATTATCAATTTTGCTCCATTAAAAAGGCTCATACGCGATACAATCAGTAAAAGAGACTGAAAATACTTTGGTGAGATCTGTCTGAAATATGTTTACAATGAGAGGGTGTGAATGGTAAAAAAAAAAGAAGTTGATGTTCAAAAAGTGAATCATCAACATCTTGCAGTATGAAAAACAAGAAATCTTGCTTGAGTTGTAAATAATAACTTTTCAGAAATGTTGACAGTTTTGTTCGTTTTGCTTTTCATACCAAATCGGAGTAATGTGCTTCCTTGGGAAGCACGTTTCAAGAATCCAAATGCGGCAAAAGTCTGTTGTACGAGGCGATGCTGTAAAAGCAGCACACGCGTCTAGCACTGAGTTTCTGCTTTGGCAGCGCCATGCCAGTGTCTCTGCATGCATGCCACTAGTACGTACACTCAGGGTATCAATAGTCCCATGCACAAAATATCCAGCTTTGACCACAAAGGTGCTTGCATTAAAGGCAAACTGTATAATTTGGCATTCGTCATGCTCACCAATTTAGTACATAACCACACACAAATGCATAAATGCAGTTACAGCGTAAATAAATAGTGAGGGGGAGTGGGCCGGGGAGTGGATGGGCCCCGCCATGGGGATGCATTGCAACCTGAACTGGAAACGTGGAGCTCATTCTGAGAGGGTGTGTTGAGAGTCGTGGGGGGCACGGACGGAATCCACCTGGGGCTCAGGTACACTACACTGCTTCGGAATTGATACCTTCGTCTGTGAAGCCACAACGTACATTTTGGACAGCTCAGCTTTTAGTGGGACCACGTTGCACTGTCTTTTCCCGTTTCTTCTCATAAAAACGATCAACAATGTTGCCCCGCCTCTGAGACGTCTGCAGTGGCTTGCTGAACTCCGAAGGCCGTATTGAGTTGTAATGCTTGTAACACGAATATGAATGACTATAACACGAGTTTTGATGGATGTAACACGAGTTTTGATGGCTGTACCACGAGTTTTGATGATTGTTACACGAGACAGCTGAAGTCGAATACGATGGCATGCCGATTTGAACGGACGTCTGCTGAGCAAATGTAAGACAATGAATGAAGGGTGCAAGCTGTCGATATGTCAGCCTCCACCTGCTACTCATTCCAGCAGAACGAAAATTCGAATAAGACTAATTGGCACGACAAGTCAGGATATGTCTGGACTGGATGAGTCTTGAGTTGTCTGACTTGGTCCTTTCGAAACACGACCATCAGGAATTCCAGCATGGAGCATGCAAACGGAAAAAATCTCTTCCCATCATTTTTGGGGGGGCCGGACACGAGTGACAGAAAGTTGTGTGCCGAGACAGACCAGAGCACCAATTCACGAGTCGGGGCAAGCCGAAGGACTCTCGCAGGCGGCGTCTTCGTCGCTCGTTCTTCTGGACGGCCAGTCTTCCCTGGCGTGGATTCGACTCTCCACTCCCGCGACCGCCTCTTCCGGAATGGCCTCGTAGTCTTCCTCGCCCTCCTCGCTAAACTTGTCGTTCTTGTCCTGCAGAAGCTTCCGTCTCCTCTGCTCAAATCGGCGAGCCATGGCACCATGCTGCTTCAGCTTTTCGTCCCTAAGAATTTCCGCGATGAGCAGTTTTTCCTCCAGGGTGTAGTGCCCCCTCCTGTGGGACTTGTAGGGTTTGAGGCGCTCCAGCACCCTGGGGGGTCTGGTCTGAGCCTCGAGGGTCTCGCTCTGGGAAGGGACGAAAAATGCCACACCGCCCTGCCTGACACCCGTGACTGAGGAGAGGATGCCTTCCTCTCGCAGCTGCTGCAGAATCTCCTTCTGGAAATGGCAGAGAGATCGAGAGTGAGAGCGAGAGAGCGAGAGCGAGAGCGAGAGAGCAAGAGCGAGAGAGAGAGATAGAGAGAGAGAGATAGAGAGAGAGAGAACAAACGAACGAACGAACGAACGAACGAACTTTATTTTACAAGGGTAGTGAATTCGGCAGAAGTGCCTTTCTTACATTCAGCCCTTGAGGCAAAATATTAAAGTGCGGTAAGAGAGAGCGAGCGAGAGAGAGAGAGAGAGAGAGAGAGAGAGAGAGAGAGAGAGAGAGAGAGAGAGAGAGAGAGAGAGAGCTTGAGCTTGGCTATTGGCATGCTGCGTGCTTCCTGGCGAGTGGATGAAGGGTGAGAACGTCAGTAAACGTGGGCTGGCTATTGACCAGGGTGACTAAGGTGTGCGGTTTGAGCTTGCATACACGGATGAAAGGTCGGTTCCGCAAAATCAAGCGACTTTATCCATAAAATATATTTTGAAAAAAGATGAAAAGATAGAAAGCCTTGCAACCTCTGTCTTGAAAAGTCAGCAAGGGCGGAAATGATGCGAGGGCGATTCGGAAAATGAAAAGGCTGGAAAACGGAAGTCTCTTGGAAAGTCCAAAAGCAGCAAGAGAATGGCTAGAGCAGTCTACCCTGACACACAACGGCAAAGATGTTCAAATCCACCTGTGATGGCCAAGAAGACCTTGACGAGGTTGAAGCCGTAGGGGGCGGTCTGCTTGGCTATAGGCAAACATGCGAGAACATTGGTGTTGCCCCCAAGCCTCAAAGAAAACACTCGAGGAGTTTGGATGGTTCGGAAACTGTACCGATATGAGAAAAATAGAGAGAACGATGAGTTGTTCATTTAGTTTTCAGTGAAAGGAAGGGGATTTTAAGGATTTTCTGTGAAATGGCATTTGTCGACTGGGGGACAGGGAGGCTGGGAGCAGCAGACTGCGTGGTTTTCTAAAGACGAACGCTAAATTGCTACAGAGTATTTCTGATGGCATGGAATGCTTGGATTTGCGATTACTTCTCAGTAAACCACCAGATAATTATCACTGTATGCTTGGCTGCACACAAAATACCTCTGCAAGGCATTTTCACAGGCGAGAACGTAGTCAAAAACTGCCATTGAGAACAGCAAATAAATAAACGTTTAGAATTCAGCCAATAAGGATAGAGAGAGGAAAAGAAAAAAAGCAAACCTGTTCAGCTTGAGTCCGTTTTGGGAAAGCTTTGGGTTTGATCAACTGCTTGTTGGATATGACGATATTTTGCTGAGTCTTCCCTTCCTCTGTGACCTCTGTATTCTTCTCCTCGTCTGTCTCGGCCTGCTTGCCCGCCGTGCAGGCGCTGTCGGGCTCTCCCCACGCCTCCCTGTGGACCTCAGTTTGCGTCTGGGCCTCCACGGTGGCGTCCTCACTCGCGTCGTCTCTCGCCCGCAAGTTCGTGTCCTTCTCGTTGGAGTCCAGAGCGATGTCGCGGTCCGCCAGGCCCGGGGCGCCGGTCTCCGTGTCCGCCGTGTCGTCGTAGTTGCTTTTGGCGTCCGTCTTGGCCTTGCTGGCTGGCCCTCCGCCTCTGGCTTTGGCCTGGTGATTGTACTCTGGTGCGCTCATCTCTGTCTGCTGACCAGCCTCGCCTGTCCAGTGCAATGGCAACTCCCAGTCTTCGACAGAGCAAGAAGTTGTGAAACGCAATGACACATAGACACTCACTGTCACACACACACAGACACACGGACGCACGCACGCTCACACACACATACGCATGCACGCACGCACGGAACACACACACACACATATGCGCGCACACACACATACACACGCACGCACGCACACACAAACTCACACACATACACACATATACAGTCACACACGCACAAACACACACACATACATACATACATACATACATACATACATACATACATACATACATACATACATACATACATACATACATACATACATACATACATACATACATACATACATACATACATACATACATACATACATACATACATACATACATACATACATACATACATACATACATACATACATACATACATACATACATACATACATACATACATACATACATACATACATACATACATACACAGACACAGGCGCACACACAATCACACACATACATGTATTCACACACGCCCGCGCATACACACACACACACACACACATACACACACACACACACACACACACACACACACACACACACACACACACACACACACACACACACACACACACACACACTTTTATCTTCTTCCCTCTACTCCTCGTGTTACACTTGCACCTTCATCGTGTAACTGTACATGTATCTTTCCCACCCCCAACCCCCTTACCTGCCCGAGGCCCTGCGAGAGATCTCGTGGTGAGGTCATCCAACTTCTTGGCCTTTTTCGTGGCGAAGTCGAGCTTCTCTCCCTCTCCGGAGGAGCGGCAGTCCGCCTCGCTGGCCGAGCCGTCGTTCTTGAGCGAGGAGCTGTCGCTGGAAGACACGTTTCGAAGCACCAGTGGCTTTTCCTTGGCTTTGACCACCTTCTTCGTCAGCGGCTCGCGCACTCGAATGAGCACAGGCCTGGCGGGAGGCGTGCTTTTGTTGACGTTGCTGTCCAGGTGTTCGACTCGACGAGAAGTGACGCACCCCATGGCTGGAGACGCTAGCTAGGCATTTCTTCCACCATTCTGTGCTCAATCAGTGCTGATGACGTAATCAATGGGTCTTACGGCCCGACGTTTTTGATGACGTTGGCAGTGGTTTATCTCTCTTCTTCTCTCGATCGCAAAGGATGAAAAATATCTTGTTTACAGATGAGGAATTCTATTCAGTCGATACTGCAGCTAATAGGATGGATAATATTTTCCTTCGTGCCGTTTAAATCTCATTCGATTCTGACAAGAAACAAGTATATGGTAACATCTAGTGGTGGTATTCAATGAGGCGGAGGAGGAAGAGGAGGCGGAGGAGGAAGAGAAGGCGGAGGAGGCGGAGGAGTACGAGGAGGAGGAGGAGGAGGGGGGTTGGAGAGGGAGGGAGGGAGAGAGGGAGGAAGGGAGAGAGGGAGGGAGGGAGGGAGGGAGGGAGGGAGGGAGGGAGGGAGGGAGGGAGGGAGGGAGGGAGGGAGGGAGGGAGGGAGGGAGGGAGGGAGGGAGGGAGGGAGGGAGGGAGGGAGGGAGGGAGGAGGAGGATTTCTGCAGTGAGGATCACGATAATTATGTCCGCAACAATAGAGAGACAATATAATTTAGAACCAATATGAAAAGGGTGTTTGTATAAATAATTGCATCCATCTCTTCCTTAATCAATCTCTGTCATCCTTATTCTTCTGTTCATTTGTCCAGATTTTTCAGCAAAATTATTCACTCATGCATCCATCCATCCACCTACCCATCTATTCATTTATCTGTCCGTCCATCCATCCATCCATCCATCCATTCGTCCATCCGTTCGTCCGTCCGTCTGTTCGTCCATCCATCCAACTACTCGTCCATCCACTTACTAATCCATTTATCCATCTATACATCATTAATTGATCCATTCTTCCATTATTCTTTCATCGATCGAGCTATTCACTCACCCATCCATTCATCATATTTCATCCCGTCATCTATCCATCCATCTATCCCTTTATCCTTTGATCCATTCATCCTTTCACTCGTTGATGCATCCACCCAGTCATCAACTCAACCACTCATCCATACATCCGTCCATCCATCCATCCATATACCAATCTATCCAGCCACCCACTTATTCAGCCATCCGTTCATCCACCTGTTGATCCATCCATCCACCAATCCATCCAGCCATTCACGTATCAGACCGTTCATTCATCCACGTGTCAATCCATCCGTTCACGTAGCCACTCATCCACCTATCCATCCATTCGTCTATCAATCCATCCATCCGTCAACCCATCTACCCATTCATCTACCCATCCACTCCTCTTGTTCGCTCATGTATTCATTCATTTATTCATTCATTCATTCATTCTTCATTCATTCATTTTTGTTCTTTCATGGCTGCCAGTGCCCATGACATCGTGGAGAAGTTTAAGGAGATGGACACTGACCACAGTGGAATGCTGGACCCTGACGAGACCAGGGCTGGGCTGAAGGAACTCACAACGGGGTCTGGACGGAAGCTGGAGAACGAAGAGATCGAGTTCTTCATCAAGACCTCTGCTGGCGATGATGGCCTCATAGACGTGGGCCACTTCACCACGCTGCTCCACCGCCTCAAGCTCTACAAGGGCGAGCCCCCTTCCCACCATAAGGAGTGAGGCCGCGGTCTCTACTCAGGGGAGGGAACTGTGTTACATAGGTAAGGAGTTCAACACTTCCCACCAGAGGCGCTGGGACTCTAGTCAAGGGAGGGAACTGGGTTACGTAAGTAAGGGAGTTCAACACTTCCCACCAGAGGCGCTGGGACTAGTCAGGGGAGGGAACTGGGTTACATAGGTAAGGGAGTTCAACACTTCCCACCAGAGGCGCTGGGACTAGTCAGGGGAGGGAACTGGGTTACGTAAGTAAGGGAGTTCAACACTTCCCACCAGAGGCGCTGGGACTAGTCAGGTGGGGAACTGGGTTACATAGGTAAGGGAGTTCAACACTTCCCACCAGAGGCGCTGGGACTAGTCAGGGGAGGGAACTGGGTTACATGGGTAAGGGAGTTCAACACTTCCCACCAGAGGCGCTGGGACTAGTCAGGGGAGGGAACTGGGTTACGTAAGTAAGGGAGTTCAACACTTCCCACCAGAGGCGCTGGGACTAGTCAGGGGAGGGAACTGGGTTACATGGGTAAGGGAGTTCAACACTTCCCACCAGAGGCGCTGTGACTAGTCAGGGGAGGGAACTGGGTTACGTAAGTAAGGGAGTTCAACACTTCCCACCAGAGGCGCTGGGACTAGTCAGGGGAGGGAACTGGGTTACATAGGTAAGGGAGTTCAACATTTCCCACCAGAGGCGCTGGGACTAGTCAGCGGAGGGAACTGGGTTACGTAAGTAAGGGAGTTCAACACTTCCCACCAGAAGCACTGAGACTCTAGTCAAGGGAGGGAACTGGGTTACACAGGTAAGGGACTTAAGGAGCTCGTTGAATCCGTAGCGTGCCGATCATAATCATTGATCAGTAGTCTTTTGATAGAGTTTAATGAAAAGGGATCTTTGGCAAGATCCTTTCAGCTGCTCATCGTTTAGCACGTCATTTCCAGTGGGTTTCAGGCACGTGTGCTGCCATGGCTGTGCATTAATCATTTTAATGTGAATTTCTCATTTTCAAAAATTTTGCAAATCCTAAATTTTGTCCAGCTGTTTTAATGAGGTCTCATTATTTGATTTATAACGTGGGATTTCCAGCGTGCTGCGAAAAACTAGCATGAGATGCTTGAATAAGATGCGAATATCACATGAAAATCAACTACTTTGGGAACTTTGCTTTTCTGAGTAACAAAATTGTGGAAAACTGATGATAGAAGAATGGGTTCTATTAGTGGGCCACGCTAGTGGACTGGTCCGAGAAGAGGGGTGCAGGAAAGACAGCAAAGCTGGCTGGACACGCAAGCTGACATGCCACAGCATGTGCCGGGCTGCCAATGTTTCAGGTCGGTAGCAGGCGATAGTACTTGCTCGATATCTCAATCGCGTACATACTCAGCATAAGCGATCTTGGTAGGTTAATCGCATTCTGTGAACCCGAGTAAGTAGTGACTCTGCCGCAGTTCGCAATGAATGCATAATAGACTTGACCCTTCGCATTACAGCACTGCGCCAAAAATAGTTCGTCCTGGATGCTATTTTTTCCACCTTTTACAGAAATCATTCAGATGTCAAAACTTGTTTCCATTTCAACACAAACATTTTATTTTATCGAATAACCGCTCGTTTATTGCCCCAACAAGCGTAAGTTATGAGTTTTGTGCGAAATAGTCTTAGAACTACTTACATCCTATGTCAGGGAGCAGGGGTTATCCCACAAACCTCTCGTGTGACCTCCTCATGCATATTCCGGACGGAATGCTTCCTTCACGTGATATGAACTGTGCCAGAGACTCTTTCGCCTGCAGGCGAAGTAAAGCCTGTATTGGACTAGAATGGGTTAATCGTGG
Organism: Theodoxus fluviatilis; assembly: GCA_034096865.1. Lineage (NCBI taxonomy): Eukaryota > Metazoa > Mollusca > Gastropoda > Cycloneritida > Neritidae > Theodoxus > Theodoxus fluviatilis. The sequence continues at coordinate 9,104 of JAWQFJ010005605.1, read as the reverse complement.
CCAGTTATCTTCGCTGTCTTTCCCTTACCCCTCTCCTTGGACGAGTCCACTAGTGTGACCCTATGGCAGAACCCTCTTCCCTAAAGATTAGGTTCATATGGTTTATTTGTCGTCCTTTCCTTGGTTCTTTCGTTTAATACATTTGTTCGTTCATACGCACGTTTGTTTTTTTGTTCGTTTGATAGTTTATAAGCTGAATGTACCTGTAAGCATCAACGCCATTTGTGAAATTCTGAAACATGTGTATGTCCTGTTAAGTGAATTCGCTTTTTCGTATTTTTTCATCCAATATTTTCACGTGATGCTCGATTTATTTTCGCAGTGTTTGCTTGGCTTCAGTTTCACCACTCAGACTCTTCACACAGAGAGAGAGAGAGAGAGTTCATCACCCACGTGGCACTGAGTGCTTACGCCGTGTGTTGCCCCCATGACCAAAACCTGTACACCGCACCAGAGCAAGTCCCGACTCCTCCTTTGATCCTGTCCACCTTCAATCCACTGTCGTCACGGCGAGCCACCGGCACACTACTAGTGTGGACTGAGATGACTCTGGAATGGGGCCTGGGAGTAGCTTGCAGAACAGTTCCATCCACATGAATTCCTCCTGTGCTTTCCGCTCCTTTGGTTGCCTTTATCACGTCTCTTGACGGACTGGTCGGGGGGGGGGGGGGGGGGGGGGGGGGGAGAGGGGGCGAGGTTGAGGGTGGGTGGGGATGAGGAACCTTTTCAGATATAATCCTTAGAGCGGAAAAATATGTGGATGTTTGGCAACATACCAGAAGGGGCGCTTGATATCATCTCTCAAGGACGCTAGCACGAACAATGAGTACGGTACTTCTAGCCGACAATTAAAATAAACCCAGATTTCTCCGTCCCAGGGATAGAACCACGGCACTGCGCCTCGCACATCGTCCAACCCCAAAGCATGCTCGCCCATCAAAAGACATGGTTTCAACAAGCGAGTAGAGGCTGAGGGGCTGACCGTGTACTCATGCAAGAGGGGAGAGCACTGGGGGGTAGGCTGGCAGGAACTGATATATATTCTAAACAAGTTTGAAGGCTGGGCCACCCAACCCTTCAAACTTGTCTAGGCCGACAAGATCACGCTACGCGCATCTTGTACCTCGTCATTGAAGAGTCTCTAACTAGTATGGAATGTGGTTCTCGCGGCATAATATTGGCTCATGCACTTTGTACGGTTTACCATTCTTGACAGAAGCTCGTTCATTTATGTGAATGATGAACTGTGATACATAGTCGATTGAATGGATGCTCGTATCAGAGGTAGATCTTATGTAGATATTCTACATCGTCCTGACTTCTGTAGGACTCTCTGCGAGTTATCCAGCATCGGTAGTTAATAACTTGTTACCGAGACTGTAGTGCAGGCAGACTATGAGTAAAATACACCCGTCAGACGTTTTGTATGGAAGTGGATACTCAGTTCCTCATCCTGCTTGCTTCTTTCCTTCGGTATAGAACGCGTTGACGTACCAGATAGAACGGTTTTATTAGAACAATTTTCAGATTACAATTCCTCTCCATTCACTCTGATCCTGTTTATGTAGTTTATTCACGTACCGTTGTCAAATATTTCATACTTGTCCGTTTGTTTAATAAAAATGGAGACCCAAGAAGCGTTTTTTCTGTGTGTTCCTTCGATTCCCAATGAACATAATGACTCGGACAAGTGCTGCTTGTCTTCTTTCTTTACACAAGATACGACATATTTCCTTCCTACACGAAAAGTTGTGACATCCACACTCTGTTGCTCATGGTCGGACAATAAATTTGAGAGAAAGAATGATCGACAAGTTTGAAGTTAACTAGATGGAAACAAAATAGCAAGAAATACCCGATTTCTCACCTATAGAGTGTTTAAGACGGTTGTACTTTTGAAACCTTACCCTAGTGTATGTAATCTGAAACACTCCCGAAATATGTATATCTAGTTTGGACTTGAATGCAATAATATACATACTTACAGGAACAGATTTAATGAGAATCGTGACTACATTTCCTTGAGGTGGAGAAGAGGATGGGGATGAAATGCATGTTTTGTTACAATGTCTAGTGTATGAAGATCTAAGAACAAACTATTTAGGAAACCACATCAGCCCTCCAGATGTACATACATGCACATGTACGTTTGTCTGTTTAATGGCACCAACAGATGCAATTATTATAAAAGAAGCAGCATAAAAGTTTATGAAGAATTTTCAGACGAAGAGAAGAAGCGCTGTCCATTGAAAATGTCTCTCCTCTTTGAAAGGGCCTCTGACCTAATAAATAAGCGTTCAAAGTTCTTGCTTGATATTACATGTTTGTCCTCACGTGCCCGCACCTCAGGCTTCGTCTAACTGGATTTGTGCTTAATGGCACATTGAAATTAAAAAGGTTAAGGAATTAAGATTTGGTCTTATTTAGTTACATTTTCCAAATATGGAGTTTAATTTATAATTCACCCCTTGGTCACGGGGCCACTTGACCACTGTGACTCTGGCACTTGACGAGAAACGCACGGCCAGACAGACAAGACGCCCACACTCGGAGACTTGGACCACTTCCCTTCACTGGGGAGTATGCTGGCTCACAGACACATCCATGCAGTGTCAAGTATAGTATAGTACAGGGTGCCATCGCTACCCACACAAGTAACCCTTTTACTCCTGGGTAGTGGATGGAGGACCACATGTTAGAAGTGAAGAAAGCTGCATAATGTCACTGAGGCTTCACACTGTGGAGTTGGAAGACTAGGCATAGGTCTCAATGAGCTTGATGTCCCCACGTCACTCGAACTCTTAGACAGTTTCTGACTAGACATCGGTAATGGATGGGGCCTGCTGCTTCAGTGCCGCAAAAGGGGAATCCCAGTAGCACGGGGACCACAGCATCTCAGCTGATGAGGGCGGCGTCTTGGCAGCATAGACTGTCAAGAAATCCAGCTAACAGAACGAACTGATCTACCAGCATGTTCTCCACATCAGTCGTCAACCACACGGACTCCAGGCAACATTGTGACTAGCAATAGGACTTCAAATCCTTTGAGGATCAGAAGCACATCCATGCAACAGCCATATCTCTAGGAGGAATTCCTCGTCCATAGCTTCGCTACATGTGCAGAACAGTGCAGGTTTGAGTTGTCAGTCTAGATGACTGATCAGATTTATCAGACAAGCTCCCAAAACGAAGGAATCCCTTGATGGCAGACAAGGGAGATGCCACATCTTATACTACAGTCTCCAACAATGAATACCCATCCCCCTTGCACGGCTTATCAACAGCTTTTTGTCACTTTGTGCTAAACATATTCTTCTGGGTGACTGTAGCCTCGGCCACTGCCCTATTTGCCTGAGCCTGCTCTGTCTTTATTGTGGGGACGAAGCCTGCGACCCTCGGTGTCACTGGCAGCACCCCCACCCTCGCCCTCGGCCTCGGCATGGGCATGGTGAGGTGCGCGAGCTTCGGTGTGTAGAACTTCACCCTTGAAATAGACTATCAACCCCGTGCTTGCGCGTGCTGCAGCTCCTGGCGCTGTTTCCGAGTTAGGTCTCCTGACAGCCCAAAGTCTTTCTCTTTCAACTCCTCTCGATGATGGATGATGGAGAAGTTGACAGCAGTTCTGAATACACAGCAATCAGAGGTCGCGCCTTGCCTCGGACACTTTTTCCCATTTTCTGAGCGCGAACAATATCAATCCCCTGCAGTGGAGCAGCCTGCACGAGATTCACGGTTTTGATGAACTTTGTTTTCGCTGTCCTCACGCTCATCGTCTTAAAGTTCAACCTTCGGGACTCCGTGCAGAATGATATTGTCGCGACTGTCTCGGATATCACGTTCTTCCAACTGATCTTCCAGATTTTGATACGCTTTCGAGAGCAAGTCAATCGGAATAACAATCAGGTCATTCTCTATGTTTGCAAATCTCTCATACATGCTGTCAATATCCTTTCGCAATCCAAGAATCTCATATTTCAATCCTGCTTCCATCTCATTTATCCATTGCATCAGCCTTTCCTCCAGTGCGTCAACGACTTTGCAAACATCTTCTAATTCGCAAAGTCCGGGGTTCCGTTCTACGTAGTTGCACTGCCGTAGAATATTTCTTTGATTCACTACGTAGAACACAGCAGTTTCACTTGCAATGCGTGGCATCACATCAAGATTTCCACCCATCATTCCAACAGCGAGACTCCTCACACACGTGGAGGTGATAATCGCCTGCCAGCCAAGCCCGCACACCTACAGTGAATTTGAATGTGAATTTATTGACAAGGCCATCGGCCCATTGCAATCACACAACGATACTCAGACCAAGGTAACGATCCCTTGCAGTGTCACAAACAAAGAGAGGAGTATAATGAACAGGAGAGATATTGAGCTCTCTAGTATATTTTTTCGTCTTTCGAAAGCATAGAAGATGTACATAGCAAGGGAACGAGTTTTCATAGCGTTTGTTTCTTGCATCATAGCAGAACACCTGCGCACATTGTATCTCCCACGCAACCAGTAACCTAAGTACTTTTGACGTAGATTACACTATTCAGTACTCTTATATCGGAAATGTATTTCATTTTTTCTATCTCTGCAAAATGAACATTGGATATCATTCTTATCTGAGTATCTCCTGTTGTTTTTTAAATCATTAATTCCAAATCTAAATTGGATAACCACATCACGGAATCTCTTGATGTTAATTTGGTTGAGATATTCTTCTAATCCCAGATTCATTTTCAAAGATGAAAACCATATAAATCTCCTACTGCTTGCATTTTTGTCATTCCATTTCTGCAAGTAGCAGTCTATCAGTCTCTGTTTAAACATACGCAGAAACTGTTTAACATTACTTACATCTTCATTAAGCCATACAAACCCAAAACCCAGACTAAACGGACAGTTTTTTTACTTGTTCAGACCAGTTTCTTTTCACAGGAATAGATGACTTCAGGAGCATCATATATGCTTGCTTTGGAAGTCTGTCTATTCTCAAGCTGCTCAATTTTAGCCAGTATTTTATCACTTTTACGCAGCTATTGACATGAAGAGGAAATCTTCCAAGGTCGCCATACACCAAATGGGTCGGGGATCTAGAGTCAAGCCAGAGGAACCTCATGCAAGCAAATTAATGTGTGGACACTTTCTATTTTCTTGTGTCTGTAAAGACCCCATATTTCTGCTCTATACAGGAGTGATGGTTGTACCTGCGCGTCAAACAGTTTGTACACCTACAGTAAGCAAAGAAAAAGAGTGCAAATCATCATCCTAGCTGAGACGTCAGTGAAAGCGTCCCATCCAGAAACAGGGCTGTAGGGCGGACGCACTGCTGAACACGGCGCTGTCGGCTGCACGCATTGAACGAACCAATACGCCGCCGGTAGCACACAGCCGGTGTGTTAGCATGGAGTGGACACTCTTCACGAGCAAGTCAGGTGTCCAGAAATTGCATTGGCAGAATCGATGGGCAATTCACTTCACTAATACACCATCACTCTGCCACACGGCACATACACAACAGTGTGCGAAATAACTGATTAATGCCGAAACAGTGGCAAAGCACGCCGGAGATGAACACCCTTCATACACAAGGTGAAATAATAATAATAATAATAATAATAATAGATATAATAACAATAATAATAATAATAATAATAATAATAATAATAATAATAATAATAATAATAATAATAATAATAATAATAATAATAATAATAATAATAATAATAATAACAATAATAATAACAATAATAATAATAATAATAATAATAATAATAATAATAATAATAATAATAATAATAATAATAATAATAATAAATTGTTGTGAAGGTTCTAGATCATGTGGGAGAGTTGTGGCACGGTTGGGTTTGTTTATCGGTCAGGTCATAGACCTTATTCACGCGACCCGCCATTTTGGTTTTAAAACGAGGCCGCACACGCTAACGCGTGATCACGGGCTGACCTCATGACAAGCTGGCCAATGAGAGGCAAGGAACGAAACGGCCGTCTCTTTCCGTGGTTTTCATTGGTTCGAACACTCGAGTTGTAAGCGAAAAAGAACTTGTGTACTATCATTGAAAATTCAAGCTCTAAACCTAATATCAGTTAGCACGCATTAACAAAATCACATCTAAGTAAACCAGCCAGCCTAGTACTGTAAACAGATTTGAAAGCGACACCAAGAAAAAAAAATTCGAACACTCAGTTCTAATCTAAGCGAAAGAACTTGTCACTGTGTACCAACCTTTGATGGCATTGTAGTCGATAAACTCTTCAATCCACTTCTCATAGCCTTTGTCACTTTGTCTTCTTGCTATTGTTCTGCCTTCGTTCGACCATCTTTCCACATCACCTTGACAAAAGTCGGGAACATTTGTCAAATTGCCGCTCCAGCAATACTGTGAAGGTAGCGCGGTCGCCGCGTTAGCGTGTGCGGCCTCGTTTTAAAACTAACATGGCCGCCGCGTGAATAAGGTCTATTGCCCCGGCACACTGCCAAATCGGGCTGTCCTGTGTTTAGAAGCTGCTCCGATAATTCGCTTACCAGGTAACGGGATTGAGTCGGGCTAAATGTGTCTTGTTGTGTCACGTGACGTCAGTCGATTTAGAGCTCAATACGAGAGACTACTCGAGCAGCTTCATTCACGAAAGATCTGGAACCTGTGATAAGGTATATAAGGCGCGATAAAGCGAGAGACGAGCCAGACACGAGCAGCAGATGCGACAGAGTTAAGGTGAGAGCTTAACTTTGTAAGGAGTGAGTCTTCTGCGGCACTGCGCTTAGAGTGAAGCTGCTACGAGTACGACGATTACTGTTTGCTGATTTTCACCACTGTGTAGTGATCAGTGCATGAATAAAGTTTATCGAAAACGACCACCAGCGTTTGTAACTTCGATTTCCCAGCGCAAGCTAGGAGAACCCCCGTACAACAAGAGAAGAGTGCAACATTGGTTCTCGAGACGACGAACAATTGAAGTATGGACCGCGAGAAACGCGTGACTCGATCAGCCGCACGAGTGGAGGCGACAGAGCATCCGACGAAAGACATCGCATTGATGATGAAACTCCTGCTCGACCAACAGAGACAGCAGAGAGAAGCCCAGGAGGAGGAAAAACGACACCAACAATGGAAGGAGGCAGAAGAAGCCGAACGTCGCCAGCAAGAAGCTGCGAACCGCGAGCAGGAGGAGCTCGAAGAAAAAGAAAAAGAGGCATGGAGAGAACAACAAGCGGAACGTCAGGAAGAGTTGCTGCAGGCCATCAAAGCCGGGACAGAGGGACTGCAGAGGGAAATCAAGGTAGTAAGCTTTCGCCTAGGAGAGCACGCCTTGACTCCCTCAAAGAGGAAGTAACCCGGCTTGACACCGTCATCTGCAGACTGGAGAAAAAGCTGGAAGAGAAAGAAGAAACAAAATGAAGCCTCTCCTATCCAGCCAGACTTTACACCCAGCCAGTCGTCCAGTGCAGCGGCCACAAACGTACGACGGGAAGGCACCGTGGGATGCCTACCACATCCAGTTTGATGTGACTGCGCAGATGAACGGTTGCGGAGAGCGGGAGAAAACGAGTTTACTCATCTCCAGCCTGACTGGACAAGCGCCGACAGTCCTGGAAACCATTCCACCCGAAGGCAGGAACGACTACACTGCCCTCGTTTGGACCCTCCGTGACAGGTTTCAAGATTCCCGAAATGCAGACCAGGCTAAGGCAGCACTCTACACGAGAAAGCGCAAAAAGGGAAAATCACTCATCGAGTTGGTGGCTGACATCGAGAGGCTGGTGGTGCGAGTTCACCCTGCCTTTAACAGGGAGGCAATAGACGATTTGGCTCGGGAGAATTTCATAAATGCCTTCGACAACGACGAAGTGATACACCAAGTACAGGTGTTGGCACCCTCTACCTTGGCGGAAGCAGTCAACACCGCTCTCCGCGTCGAAGCAATCTTCCAGCGTGAGCAAGCGACCCAACCTCAGAGAATCAGAGCCATCGACAGCCAGGAGGAATCAGACAGTGACAGCTTTGCCCTGCTTGTCAATTTACTACAGCTGATGAAGAAGTATTTGGTAAAGAACAGAAACCTTTCCTCTCGTCGGGAGGAACAGCGTGGATATCAAGTGTTACAACTGCAATAAGACAGGAAACATCGCTCGCCGCTGTCCACAGAGGAAGGAGAAGGCCTCCACCACCCAGGAAAACTCCACACTGCACCGGCTCAAGAGCGTGCGCGTCGACCGAGCAGGACCGTCGATCGAGGTTCACATGGACGGCAACAGTTACCAGGCGCTGATCGACTCAGGAGCGACCACTTCTGTGATAAAGACTGGTCTGTGCCCCTTCAAGAGAAGAGATCAATCAGCGATGGTGCTCACTGACGTCATGCACAGACCGATCCCTGTGCACGGCGTCGTGGCAGTGAAGGTGAAGGCCGCTGAGTTAGTTATTTCTCACCCCTTCGTGATCGCCGATGTAAAAGATGACATCATCTTGGGGACAGACTTTCTGCAGAAGCATTGCTGCGTGATAGACTGGGGACGGTCCCTCCTGCTGACTGATGGGCACCACGTGCAGTTGAAGGGTCTTGTGGGTGAAGGGAATGCTTTACTGCGTTCCTCGGGAGTGTTGAGGCGGATCACCGCTCAAGAGACGCCTCTGGCAGCCGCACAGAGGACCCTGACCGGCAGCCCATCATCCCCTGGATGGAGGACAGGCCTATCCACCCACACTGGAAGAAGGTCGCCGTTACCAGTCCCGTCACCAAGGCGTACTGGACCCAGTGGGGTGTCCTGCAGCTGACGGATGGAGCGCTGTACAGAAAGTGGATGGACGAGAAGGGAGAAACCTGCCGCCTTCTCCCTGTTCTACCGAGAGCCATGCAGGAGGAAGCGCTGACACAACTACATAACGACCCAGCAGCTGGCCACCTCATAAGGCAGAAGACGTACCTACGTGTCTGTGAGCGGTACTTCTGGAATAGTCGGCACAAGTCCGTTCGAAACTTGTGTCGGCGCTGTGCCATCTGTGCCTCACAGAAAAGATCCCACAGTCGTCGTAGTGGCCCTAGCAAGACTGTCAGCTCTGCAGAGGTTGCCAGGCCATTGGTGGATACCC
>JAWQFJ010005604.1:25000-37500 GCA_034096865.1 Theodoxus fluviatilis | reverse complement strand
ATAACAGAGTTCACTATAAGTGGACTCCACTGTATCAACAAATTTAATAGAAAACTACATAACTAGTTTTCAACTTCAATAATGCTCATCTCCACAAAGCGAGTTGCCATGTGTCAACTGTCATGTTTGTAAAACCTACGTGCTTGCATTTTATTATGCTAGCTTTCCGGCATAGTGTTTGTAAGTTTTGTTTATCTTTATGACCTTTTTTTCATTCCTGCTATGATCGGTTGCGTTTATTCATTGCGATGAAATGTTTTGGCCACTATTATTCACTATAATAAATTCCACATGCATCATTAATTTAATACTCATCAACATTTTCGCAAACAAAAATTGTATGAATTCAGTTGCCAAAACTCTTCAACTCTGATTCAGAATCACTCAATTGTGATCAAGCCTCAAGGCGATATTTATCATCTAACGTGAATCATTCATTATCAAGACTGCTGAATAAGACTGAGGTGCTGACGTGACTAAATCAGCAGATTTTCGAAAACAAATATCGGCACACCTACAAAAGCAAAAGCCACAAGCTTCCTCCACCAGTTCAGCAGATTTAGATTACACTTCAAGTTCTGTATTTTATTGCGCTTAGCTCAAAACACATTTATATAATCATTACTTACCTCTCTTTATTTTTCCACGGAAAACGAAAAAACGACTTCTGTGGACACGCATAGCGCGAGTTAACACAGTTATTCGCACTGCAATGGTCACCTCCTTGCCTTGATTTCTTCTTCGTGGTCGACATTTTTGACCGGCTAATCACGACTACCGCTTGGTGGCGCGCGTGACCCTAATTTCGCCGGAAGTGACCGGACGAATCATCTTATTGTATAGGGTCTTTGCTCAAGGTGGACCAGGCTTGCATCCTTACCACTCTGCTGTACGGCAGCGAGACACGGACAGTCTGCGCCAGACAGGAAGATCTGTTGGAAAGCTTTCACCCCCGACGCCTCAGGCGCTCCCTGTAGGTTAGGGGTCAGAATAGACCCACCGCGTCTCCCTACGCGATTCGTAAGAGGCGAATAAGTAGGGACAGCGTGACTTGATTTGTGCTTACTCTAAACTATTCTTAGTTATTTTCGTGCTTCATTGACTTACGTAGCCTACACAGGCTGATAGGCCGTAAAACGTCATCCATCCATTCGATGCTTCAGGCGTATCCTCGGCATCTTCTGGAGAGACAGTCTGCAGCACTGAGATATTGGAGAGGCCTGGCTCACTCCACATCCATCTTCTGCCAGTCTGCAGCACTGAGATATTGGACAGGCCTAGCTCACTCCACATCCATCTTCTGCCAGTCTGCAGCACTGAGATATTGGAGAGGCCTAGCTCACTCCACATCCATCTTCTGCCAGTCTGCAGCACTGAGATATTGGACAGGCCTGGCTCACTCCACATCCATCTTCTGCCAGTCTGCAGCACTGAGATATTGGAGAGGCCTAGCTCACTCCACATCCACCTTCTGCCAGTCTGCAGCACTGAGATATTGGGGAGGCCTGGCTCACTGAACACGCATCTTCTGCCAGTCTGCAGCACTGAGATATTGGAGAGGCCTAGCTCACTCCACATCCATCTTCTGCCAGTCTGCAGCACTGAGATATTGGACAGGCCTGGCTCACTCCACATCCATCTTCTGCCAGTCTGCAGCACTGAGATATTGGAGAGGCCTGGCTCACTCCACATCCATCTTCTGCCAGTCTGCAGCACTGAGATATTGGGGAGGCCTGGCTCACTGAACACGCATCTTCTGCCAGTCTGCAGCACTGAGATATTGGAGAGGCCTGGCTCACTCCACATCCATCTTCTGCCAGTCTGCAGCACTGAGACCCTGGAGAGGCCTGGTTTACCTCACATGCATCCTCTGCTCTGCATGAAACCACAGATACGGCTCGGCCAATGCCGCCTCACGGAGGACTGCCCCTATTGCCACCAGATCCAGACAGAATGGCTGCCCCCAGCTGCGCTACAAGGATGTATGCAAAAAGACCTGATTCTCACAGGCATAGAGGAGGACAACTGAAAGCACCATTGCAGACAGCCAAGACTGCTGGAGGGCTGCTGATGGAGAGGGCGTCAGGCGAGGCGAGACGAGGAGACGTCTGCAGACGGAAGACCGGAGGAGCCGAAGGAAACCAAAGCAGGATGGAAGGACGAACCTCCTTCTCACCATCCGACTTTATCTGCTGATGGCGTGGGAGGGTGTGCCAGTTGGGCGCGTTGCTTAACCTACCTACCTAGCCGGCAAATAGTAGGCTGGTGTCAACTTATGTCAAACATCTGACTGCCTTTACATCTGCTTTCATCATGTTGACATCGGCCTATTGTTCGCAAGATCTTGCGAGGTTCCTAGCGTAAGCAACGCGCCCCAGGACTGGACTGACAAGCCACTCCAGACACTGCTCAGGGACGGGGTGACCCACCTGGGCAGAATCGTGGTCTCACGACACCGCCTGACACGCACTACGCTGGGTGCGGGCTTTGGGAGCTCTGCGTTGCTTTATTGAGCTGTCAGAACCGCTTATACGAACAATGGTTGCTCAGGATTTGTCTTCTTTCAAACTTGGGGTCTACTCAGAGCACTCACATGACATCAATCACTCCAGTCTCTCAAAGGGCAGTCACAAGAAAACTGTTCCATCAGTATTGGCACCATTTTGCGCGTGTTGATGAGCGATGACAATACATTGCAAATCTAATCGAACAAACGTTTGTACTGTCCCGAGTTAAAGTGAAGCTGAAAAGAAGTGAGTGTGTAGTCTTAGACTTCCATCTCATCCCGCAACCATTGTCGTGGTGATATGTAACGAACCTGCCGACGAGGGGTCTCTAAGGTACACCAATTACAAGTCATTCTACGAGTGGAAGGGTTAGACACCTATCCTCTATTGTCTCCTCTCGGGTCAAAACTGACAGCCGTGCGAGATTGTGACAGCAGGGTGAAAACTACGTCTGGCAAAGGAAGACGACATCGGCCATTACTGCTTGGGGAACAATACCTTCAAGGCCACGACCTGTTCACGTTCGCAGTGATTTATCCTACACGGCTTTGCAGTCGCCTGTCTTGGCAATCGAAAGAAATGGACGCATTTTTTTACTACACCTTTCTTCCTTATACTGCATTACTATTCGATGAAGGTATCGAAGATAAAACTTTCTTCTTTCTTTTTTCATTTGCTTTGAATGGCGATGCCTGTATTCCGAACTTGAACCGCGCTGAAGGACAACCTCGATCATTGATTACCCAGCCCCCCTTTGGGCTGGGGTAAGAATAGACCCACCGCGTCACCCTATGCTAATTGTAATAGACGAATAACTAGGGAAATCGTGAATTGGCTTGCTCATATTGCAGCCAGGCCGTGTGATTTTTTGGTCACTTTACGTGGCCTATAAAGGCTAACAGACCGTAGCATTTTATTCACTCACTCGTTCGTTCGTTCGTTCGTTCATTCGTTTACCCCACACGGCACTAGTATGTTGCTCCCTCCTTTCTTGATTTTCACCGCGATCGAGAAAGGATCCTCCACCCTGCCCATCCCAGTCATACATACAGCGTTCTGTTAAGCAGGGTGTACAGGGGTGATCGGGGTGACGGGGCTGGGTGGTGGGTTCAAGGGGAAACGTCACATATGAACTAATACACGATACCTCGCCCTCTCTCTCTCTCTCTCTCTCTCTCTCTCTCTCTCCTCTCTCTCCCTCTCTCTTTCTTTCTCTCTTTCTCTCTCTGTCTGTATGTCTCTCTCTCTTTCTCTCTCTCTCTTTCTCTCTCTCTCTCTCCGTCTGTCTGTGTCTGTCTGTCTGTCTCTGTCTGTCCGTCCGTCGGTCCGTTCGTCCGTCTGTCTGTGTGTTTGTGTGTGTCTGTCTGTCTGTCTCTGTCTCTGTCTGTCTCTCTTTCTCTCTCTGTCTCTGTCTATCTCTGTCTCTCTCTCTGTCTCTCTCTGTCTCTCTCTTTCTCTCTCTGTCTCTCTCTTTCTCTCTCTCTCTGTCTGTCTCTGTCACTGTCTTTTTCTCTCATTGTTTTTTCCTTTCTATCTCTTCCTCTCTTTCTGTCTTTCTTTCTGTCACTCTCTATCTCTCTCACCCTCTCTCTCTCACTTTCACTCTTTTTCTCTCTCGCTCTCTCTCTCTTTCTCTCTCTCTCTCTCTCTCTCTTTCTCTCTCTCTCTCTCTCTCTCTCTCTCTCTCTCTGATATGTGGTTCTATCCCTGGGACGGGAAGAATCTGGGTTTATTTAAATATCTTGACAATGTGGGATGTAATATTGGCTGCAATCCTGTGTCATTAGCTTTGGTTCAACGTCTATAACGGGCTAAAGCAAAAAGAATGTACAGGAACTTCACATCTCTTTAAACTTGTTTATAATAATTATATGTGGGTGAGAAAATCAGGGCAACTCAAACACTGCTCACACAAAACTCACAAACAGCTCACACACAGCTCACACACAGCTCACACACAACTCGCACACAACTCACACACAACTCACACACAACTCACACACAACTCGCACACAGCTCACACACAACTCACACACAGCTCACACACAGCTCACACACAGCTCACACACAACTCGCACACAGCTCGCACACAGCTCACACACAACTCACACACAGCTCACACACAGCTCACACACAGCTCACACACAGCTCACACACAACTCACACACAACTCGCACACAGCTCACACACAACTCACACACAGCTCACACACAGCTCACACACAGCTCACACACAGCTCACACACAGCTCACACACAGCTCACACACAACTCACACACAACTCGCACACAGCTCACACACAACTCACACACAGCTCACACACAGCTCACACACAGCTCACACACAACTCACACACAGCTCACACACAGCTCACACACAGCTCACACACAGCTCACACACAGCTCACACACAACTCACACACAGCTCACACACAGCTCACACACAACTCACACACAGCTCACACACAGCTCACACACAACTCACACACAGCTCACACACAGCTCACACACAACTCACACACAGCTCACACACAGCTCACACACAACTCGCACACAACTCACACTACTCACATACAGATCATACACAACTCACACACGTCACACACAGCTCATACAGAACTCATACACAACTCACACACGTCACACACAGCTCATACAGAACTCATACACAACTCACACACTTTTCACACACAGCTCACACACAACTCGCACACAGCTTGCACACAACTCACACATTACTCACACATAGTCCATACACATCTCACACAGCTCACACACAACTCTTACACAGCTCACACACAGCTCAGACACAGCTCACACACAACACACACCTCACACACAACACACAACTCACACACAGCTCACAAACAGCTCACAAACAGCTCACACAAGCTCACACACAACTCACAACTCACACACAACTCACACACGTCACACACAGCTCATACAGAACTCATACACTACTCACACACTTTTCACACACAGCTCACACACAACTCACACATTACTCACACATAGTCCATACACATCTCACACAGCTCACACACAACTCTTACACAGCTCACACACAGCTCACACACAGCTCACACAAGCTCACACACAACTCACAACTCACACACAACTCACACACAACTCACACGCAACTCACACACAGCTCACACACAGCTCACACACAACTCACAACTCACACACAACACACAACTCACACACAGCCCACACACAACTCACACGCAACTCACACACAACTCACAACTCACACACAACTCACACACAACTCACACACAACTCACACACAGCTCACACACAGCTCACACACAACTCACAACTCACACACAACACGCAACTCACACACAACTCACAACTCACACACAACTCACACACAACTCACACACAACTCACACACAGCTCACACACAACTTACACACAACTCACAACTCACACACAGCTCACACACAGCTCACACACAACTCACAACTCACACACAGCTCACACACAACTCACACACAACTCACAACTCACACACAACTCACACACAACTCACACACAACTCACACACAACTCACACACAGCTCACACACAACTCACACACAACTCACAACTCACACACAGCTCACACACAACTCACACACAACTCACAACTCACACACAGCTCACACACAACTCACACACAACTCACAACTCACACACAACTCACACACAACTCACACACAACTCACACACAACTCACACACAACTCACACACAACTCACACACAGCTCACACACAGCTCACACACAACTCACAACTCACACACAACACGCAACTCACACACAACTCACAACTCACACACAACTCACACACAACTCACACACAACTCACACACAGCTCACACACAGCTCACACACAACTCACAACTCACACACAACACGCAACTCACACACAACTCACAACTCACACACAGCTCACACACAGCTCACACACAACTCACAACTCACACACAACTCACACACAACTCACACACAACTCACAACTCACACACAACTCACAACTCACACACAGCTCACACACAGCTCACACACAACTCACAACTCACACACAACACGCAACTCACACACAACTCACAACTCACACACAGCTCACACACAGCTCACACACAACTCACAGCTCACACACAACTCACACACAGCTCACACACAACTCACAACTCACACACAACTCACACACAACTCACAACTCACACACAACTCACACACAGCTCACACACAGCTCACACACAACTCACAACTCACACACAACTCACACACAACTCACACACAACTCACACACAACTCACACACAACTCACAACTCACACACAACTCACACACAACTCACAACTCACACACAACTCACACACAACTCACAACTCACACACAACTCACACACAACTCACACACAACTCACACACAACTCACACACAACTCACAACTCACACACAACACACAACTCACACACAACTCACACACAGCTCACACACAGCTCACACACAACACACAACTCACACACAACTCACACACAGCTCACACACAACTCACACACAACTCACAACTCACACACAACTCACACACAACTCACACACAACTCACACACAGCCCACACACAGCCCACACACAACTCACAACTCACACACAACTCACACACAACTCACACACAACCCACACACAACTCACACACAACTCACAACTCACACACAACTCACACACAACTCACAACTCACACACAACTCACACACAACTCACACACAACTCACACACAACTCACACACAACCCACACACAACTCACACACAGCTCACACACAACTCACAACTCACACACAACACACAACTCACACACAGCCCACACACAACTCACACACAACTCACACACAACTCACAACTCACACACAACTCACACACAACTCACACACAACTCACACACAACTCACACACAGCCCACACACAGCCCACACACAGCCCACACACAACCCACACACAACCCACACACAACCCACAGACAACTCACAAACATTTCACACACAGCTCACACACAACTCACACACAGCACACTTCCATAAGTGCCTTTTTCTTATCTAGAGTGGGGTTGGGCTGGCGGATGTGTGAGGAACGAGAACGCACAAGGGAGACGAAGAAAGAGAAGGAGGAGTGTGGGTGATCGGTGGGTCATATGGGGAGTGCCACTCATACACACCATACTTTACTATTGCTCTTTCCTTTGCAGGATTGGATGGGTATTAGCAGTGTGAGATATGGGAGTGTACAGGGAGGTCTTAGGCGATAAAAAGGGTGTGGAGGTGGGGTAGATGACTGGTTACATAGACATGGTATTTTTATACACCTTACTCCACAACTACCTCTTTTCTTTGAGAAGGGGTGTGGGTAGGTTGGTGGGTAGGTAGGTACAAGAATAATAAGAATATCTTTTAGAGATAGGGGAGAGAAGAGGGTTAGGGGTAGGTGTTGGGTGAGTGGGGTGGGGGTTGAGTGGGTGGCTGTTTAGGGGTAGTTTTACAACAGCGTTGAGTGCCGCGGTGCCATAGAGCCTATGGCAGGCTTTGTGTTGGCTGTGAGTCAAGCTTTGTCCCATAGAGAGCAATGGACGCCAGGGCAGACACATAATCCTCTGCACTGACGTAGTTATTGAATGGTCTCTTTCTCGAAGACTCTCTGACCTTCTATCGGGATGTCAACGAACTCCACCCCCCCCCCCACCCCCCACCCCACCCCCAGACATCACGAGTTTGCATTAGCGGCTGTGGACATATTGCTTTTGAAGCTGCAACTGAAATTCGATAGTTATCACCGTTTTGCTAAACTTCTGGGATATCGCTGACTAAATTCTAAAGGTATCAAAAGCGCGGGTTCCGTACGTCGATGAGAATTGCCCAACAACAGGCATTTAAGCAAACGAAGGTTTTTTGTGCTTGCTTTATCAGGTGAAAAAGGGCGCTTAAAGAATTAAATGATCTGCATACATTGGTTGATTTCTAGCTACCCATTACCTTGCAGCTGTCAAAGAAATTACGATATCTGAAGCTGAGAAGTGTCCTCTCTGCCTAGTCTGAACGAGGACGTGATCATTGTCTGCTTCCTCTACCTGAGGGTGTGGACATATCAAACCCCGCCTTTCCGTGCTAAGGTCGTACATTTTGAAGAAGTGACCCCTCTGTGGGTTTGGGGTAGAAATAGACCCACCGAGTCTTTCTTGGCGTTTCGAAATATGATAAAGATGCTCTTTTTTATTGCGACTTTTCCACCCACTATTGGGTGCTCAAAGCGCACACATTTACCCCCTGGTCATCGGGCTACATTTTTATCACTCCAACGCCATCTGAACTTCCACGAGAACACGAATCCAGGCCCCAGATGAGCGCGCTAAAGTTAAGTTTCTTAATTTTCCAGGTCATCCCTCGCAGGTACCCGGTTTACTCCAGGGTGGGCTAATAACCAGGAAAATCGATACTTGACTTGTTCTCGCTCTAACCAGCTCTAGTGAGTTTGTAGGCATTGGCCTTCAATAGCCTGCAACGGCTGATAGGCCGCAAAGCTTCATTCATTCATTCATTCATTTATTCATTCATTCATTCATTCATTCATTCATCCATCCATCCATCCATTAATTAATTCATTCATTCATTCAACCATCCATCCATCCATCCATCCATCCATTTATTCATTCATTCAGTATTCATTCATTGATTCACGAACATTTAGAATGCAGTTATTCAAAGAGTTACATTCCATTTTATCTTCAAAAAAGTAAACTATGTTTTGTATCAAAGCTGTCGACTTAGGTGTCACATATCTGTGAAATGTCGATTTTTTTCTAAACACCGACGTTTACTTTTATGTGTAATATGTTTGATGAGACACCTGAAATTGAAAAGACAAGACAGGAAACGTTGTATCTGCACACCTGAACCTGTTGCAATGGCTGCATGGGTCTGCTCTCTCATGATCTCCGCGAGTGTCGGACATTTTGTACATCAACTAGGAAATTGCGATCTTCTACGCAGGGTATTTCTGAAGAGATACTGCCATCGTTCATTCTCATAATAATGGGGGCAGCTTATCTCTAGAACACGATTCCTGAGTCAAAGAGAACATCTCAGTCTTAAAATTGATGAAGACACAACTGAAGACTTTCATTATTCTCTCTGAACTGAAGTGTGTGTTACGCGTCGAGCATGGCTGATGGGGTGAAAGGCTTCAAACGTGCATTTGCATGAAAACACACATGTACACGCACTCAGCGGACTCTAGCCTTTTAAAATCTGCAAGCACCCCACCCAGGAGTAAAACGGGTACCTGTGAGGGATGAGTTGGAAAATTGTGAACGCTAACTTTGGCGTGTTCATCCGCAGCCTGGTTGCATGCTCCCCAGGGAGTTGAGATGGTGTTGGAGTGATAAAAAGAGGTAGCCCGATGACCAGGGGGTAACTGTGTGCGGTTTGAGCATTCATCAATGAGTGGAAAGTCGCAATATAAAAAAGCAACTTTATCCCTCCAGGTTTACTGGAGGTCCTACAGACTTTATCTGTGTGTGTGTCTGTCTGTCTGTCTGTATGTCTGTCTGTCCCGACTTCACGGCTGATATCTCAAAAACTACTGGACGAATTTCCTTGACATTTTGCACACTAACTGGAAGTTAGGTCCGATTGAATGTATCAAATTTTCAGAATCGAGGCTTGAAAAAAAAGTGGTTTTTTAAGGTCATAATCTCGAAAGCTCCTCCCTAAAAACTGGATTGATGGAATGGCGAAATTGCAAAATGTGTGACTTCATCAATACCGTGACGTAATTTATTGTGTGTGTATGTCTCTCTGTCCCTACTTAACGGCTGATTTCTCAAAAACTACTGGACGGATTTCCTTGGCATTTTGCACACTTACTGGAAGTTAGGTTCGATTGAATGTTTCAAATTTTCAGAATCGAGGTTTGAAAAGAAAGTGATTTATTTAGGTCGTAAACTCGAAACCACCACCCCCCACCCCCCACCCCCCCTGAGATGTCAATTGACGGAATAGCCGAAATCTCCCTCCACGGCCACGCCCCTTTCTCGCTCTATCTCGCGTGATAACACATGCAGGCGGCAAAATGGCTTCCACATGAACGCAGATTCGTTGCGTAGTATTCCGGACAGCATTTGTGTCTCATTTTTGCCAGACAGTGAGAATATTTCTCAGATTGTGATAGACAGGGGTATGAATAAATACTTCTCATGTTATTTAGACGAAATTAAGATCTATGAGCAAGAGGATTAAACGGTGGAGGTGACAGCTCGGTGCTTCAGATCAATGCGAAAAAATGAAGCACCACATCCACTTTCTATCCATCTTGACGCTGCTAAGCAGAAGATCAACCATCCTCATTGCTCGTGCAAGGCTGGGTAAGTGTTGTTTTTTTTTTTAATTCATTTATCTGTTACGTGTTTGATGGAGTAACCGAAGCTCGCATTCCAAAATTGTAGAACCTACTCTTGAAGTGTTGTGTGTGGAGCCAAAAAGCTTGCGCAACTGTCCTTCGCACTGACTGTCCTATGTACGGACTGTCCTTTGCATTAACTGTCCTTCACACTGACTGTTCTATGCACTGACTGTCCGATGCACTGACTATCCTATGCACTTTCACACTGACCAGTGCACAGAATGACCGGTGCGTGTCCGAAGCACTGGTGAGCGCGACAAAAACTTGGAGCGGACTGCTAGATCTTTACCCACTGTAGAAAGCGCACTTCCCCTCCTCTCCTTCATAACAATCTCCTTGTCAGTGCATAGAACAGTCAATGTGAAGGACAGTTAATGCAAAGGATGGTCAGTGCAAAGGACAGTCCGTGCATAGGACAGTCAGTGCAAAGGACAGTTGCGCAAGCTTTTTGGATCCACACACAACACTTCAACAGTAGCTTAGGTTACTCCATCAAACACGTAACAGATAAATGATTTTTTTTAAACACTTACCCAGCCTTGCACGAGCAATGAGCAATGCATGACCAGGTTCGATTCTGCGCTGAAACTTTTTTCCTCTCTTTTTTCGAGAGGTTGTGGGTTCGAACCCAACCTGGTTTTTTGTGCTTGTGTGTGTGTGTGTGTGTGTGTGTGTGTGTGTGTTTCCCCCCTCTTTTCTCGAGAGGTTGCGGGTTCGAACCCGATCTTTAAAATAAAAAAATTACATATATATGCCAAAACCTGGAGGTTCAGCGCCAGCGGTTTTTATCTTTACCTTTAACACCACATTGATTGCACGTAAGACCTGTTCCGCTCGGCAGTCAACCCATCTGTTTCAGCGTTGGAGTGAAACTCGATAGCAGACCATAACAGAGCGTTAAAGAATACCATGTGATTGTTTCGTCATCGGACCCATGTTGTGTCCTCAAACAGGGTCAGGTTTATGTTTTCGTCACAAGTGCCTATTTGTCGCCTGAAAACGCGTCAACAGCAATAAACATTGGAGATTTCCTGCGTAATTATAATGCAGGTATCCGCGAAGAACTCGGGTCCTCCGTAATCAAACGCCACAAGAAAATAACCGAGCTCGGTTTCTATATAATTTAGAACTGCCCTGATGTGCCGATAGACAGACAAGCAGGCGGGCGGACGGACGGACGAGCGGAGAGAGAGAGAGAGAGAGAGAGAGAGAGAGAGAGAGAGAGAGAGAGAGAGAGAGAGAGAGAGACAGAGAGAGAGAGAGAGAGATGGGAGGGGGGGCACACGCACGCACACACAGACACGCGCGCGCGCATTCAGACACACACAAATACACACGCGCGCGCTCACACACACGCGCGCACGCGCGCGCACGCTGGCTGATAAAGAAGCTACTTATTATGTCCATAGTTATGTTCGAGTCTATCATAATGTCTCTAGGCATGTTCACTACTCTTGAAAAAACATTTAACTGTTACTATAGCATTTCAGTGTTGATAGACAATAGGACATTTCTGGTGTTTGTATTTCAATCTAAAGCAGGAGGACTAATGAA
>JAWQFJ010005604.1:5000-15000 GCA_034096865.1 Theodoxus fluviatilis | reverse complement strand
TCTGTCTGTCTGTCTGTCTGTCTGTCTGTCTGTCTGTCTGTCTGTCTGTCTGTCTGTCAGTATGTCTGTCTGTCTGTGTCTGTCTGTCTGTCTGTCTGTCTGTCTGTCTGTCTCTCTCTCTCCCTCCCTCCCTCCCTCCCTCCCTCCCTCCCTCCCTCCCTCCCTCCCTCCCCTCCCTCCCTCCCTCCCTCCCCCCCCCCTCTCTCTCTCTCTCTCTCTCTCTCTCTCTCTCTCTCTCTCTCTCTCTCTCTCTCCCTCAAAGCAGGATTTGAATAAAATTTTCTTCATATTACAGTCGTTTCAATTTTTGGGGGCATGTGCGGAATCGAACCCATTACAGTACGTGGCTGTTAAAAGGTCGATAACCTCCGACACGCAGGAGACGCCCTTCTAAGTATAATGGCAACAGGTTGCCGGTTGAAGGTTTTAATGCAGATCTATTGCACATAATTGCAGGATCACGTTCTCCAATGCAACAGCTAGCCTTTTCGTACCTATAGTCAAGAACTAGAAACGAACGCTGTTGACACACACGTACCACGCCGCAGTTCACGTTAGACAGACTTACCTTCGTCTGCTGGACTGACCACATCCACGCTCACCGATCGAGATATGGGTTTCATATCGCTGTGCATTGTTTATTTCCCGACAGATGGTGCTGGGTTAGTCATGAACGCAAACCGGGCACGAACAGCCGGTATGTCTGTCGAACGGACGTGAAGAACCGCTTCGCTCGTTGAGATAACTAGAGAGCTTCCACGTCTACATAATTATTCGCCAGGAAGCCTTCACCGAAGTTCGTGTTATTTCATTGGAGGCGCTCGAATAATTGGAGTGCGTAACTGATTACGTGCATCCTGCGATAATATCAATACGTAGGTGTGTGGGAGCAAACGATGCACACACTGAAAACGGCCATAGTTCTGCTTTGTTTATACTTTTCTAGCGTCATTTCGAAACAAACAATCAACTGCAGAAGATAGCCAGCATTCGTGAACGTGCACCGTTTTCAGTGCTTATATCATCCCTTCATCCATCCAAGATAAGAATCAGGCCGAATTTGTGTAATCTTCCCGCCAGGCATCCTTTCTGTCCATTTCATTGAGAATAGCAAAACAAAGATCGAGGAGAGGGAGGGCCAAACAAAATATCGAAGATCTGTGCAGAGCGATCCAGTCAATCGTTCCGTCCATCCGGGTTACGCACAGCTGTTTACCTGGAGCAGACGACAACGTGAGGTTCGGATGAGGACTCGAATGAACAACGCTGAACACTTCGAGCTGACAAAAAACAGCGCCTCGCAAGTAAATTCCACGCTAAAGCTCGCCATTTTGGATATTTTTCATCCATTTTGATCATCTGCCACCTGCGGAGTAACCAAGTTCACCCGCATTCTTTTTTGAATGACATTCCTGCGTAGTGTTATCGTCTGCTAGCGCTCACGTGGTAGAAACAGACATTTTAAAACAGCAACCGGCTGTGCTCAAATGTAAAGACCGGGGGCTGTAAGAGTCTAGCTGCCTGTACTGCGACGAACAATTCTACAACGACACAGTGAAAACAGCTCACAATGGCGGAGAAAGAAAAAGCCATATCGACCACTTCGCTGGAAACTGTTGATGAAAGTAAGTACGAGAGAGCATTCTGCATGAAGTGAAGTTCTGTGTATGTTTTTTTCTTTGCTCCCATTGCGTACACACACACACACACAAACACATACATACATACATACATACATACATACATACATACATACATACATACATACATACATACATACATACATACATACATACATACATACATAATCACATACACGTACATACTCACACACACGTACACACATCCACTCACATACACACACGCGCACATACACATACACACGCACACACACATAGACACACACACACAAGGGGAGGGAGAAAACAACTGAGGACGAGGAGGGGGGGGGGGAGATAGGAAGAGAGAGAGAGAGAGAGAGAGAGAGAGAGAGAGAGAGAGAGAGAGACAGAGAGAGAGAGAGAGAGAGAGAGTTGACGTATTTCTATCTGCCTGCCACCATCCATCCACCAGTCTCTCAGTCTCACTTGAAAGACATGTCTTTTTTATGATAAACTCTCATCCAGGTGTACAATGCTGCGAGTCCATGCAGGCACAATATTTTGCACCCTGTAACAAACGTTGTTAGTCATGTATATGCATGTTCTCTCACAATCTGCAGTCTGGCTGGAAGAGTCGACAAGTAGACCACTCGTATAATGTATGTCGTCTGCTGATGTAGTGCTAAGACATGCGTTATCAGATGTGATGTATACGTACCAATTCAGCTGTGACCCACGCAAGCCTGGCAGTATCCTTGTAGCACACTCAGAAAGCATCGGATGTATTGCGTGCCTTTGACCCGTTAGAGCATGAAAATGTCCACATTCGTAGCCAAACGCAGACCCCAAAAGCACAGGCTCACTGTAAGCTCAATCCCAGTGCATGCATTGAACTTCGATGCAGTTTATGTGTGGATAACTCATTTAATAATTTGGAGTAGTAGGCATGACTACATCGTATAGCGTTTTTATTTATCATTCTACTTCTAGCTTGTTGTCGTAGTTGTCATCGCCGGGGGTCGGCCGCGATGGCGACCGAAGACATAACATTTTGTCTGTAGGAAGGCAACAGATTTTGCTGCCGAACGCTTTCACTGTGGTCGGCATCGCATGCCATCAAAGAATAAGAAACCGACCTGTGCACAACAGAACGGCTTAATTCTTCAAGAGCCCCATAATTGTTCTACTCGTGTCCTTTCCCAGACTCTGAAGTGTATACCGTTTGTACAAAGAACCCATTTGCAGGTGATGACTAATGCTTTTGCACTCTTTACTAGGTGCACCCATGCGGCCATACGAGCGCAGACGCACACAATGATATCAAGTGTATCTTTAAGCAAGCATAGTAAGAAACACTTGTGCGCATAAAGACGCGTGCGTAGTGGTACACAGATGCATACACACAAACCTACACACGCGCATTGACTCGCATTTGATTCTTTACCGTCTTACATAATTCTAATACACTTTTGCACATCTACATACTCTCTGAAACATACAAACTACACATGGGTGTAAGCACACACATACACACACGCGCGCGCGCGCGCATACACACACATACACACGCATACACACACGGACGCACGCAAGCACACACATACACACATATAATCAAGCACACGAATACACAGACACACAACATATATTTGCCACACACACACACATACACACACACACATAATATCACATACACACATAATATCACACACACACACACACACACACACACACACACACACACACACGAAGAACATCACTCACACATGCGCGCGCGCGCACACGCACACACAACCCCCCTCTCTCTCTCTCTCTGTCTCTCTCTCTGTCTCTCTCCCTCTCTGTCTCTCTCTCTCTCTCTCTCTCTCTCTCTCTCTCTCACACACACACACACACACACACACAATTACTCACACTAGAACCTGTACCTTTCCCCGAAACAAAACAGACAAACGTGTACAATCTGCACTTTCCATTCAGTAGAAGACATCATGTACAACGTCTATGTGCAGGTCATGCGAAATGTTGCAGTAAAAACACTGCCTACCCTTGCATCCTGTTACGAGACGGACGATAGTGAAAAGCGATAAAAGACGACTCAGAGGCCGACTTTGATAACTCTGTCACCTGTCGCACATTGAACCAAGGGCAGAGGTCGCCAGGTAGCGCGTTGCTAGCCGTAAATGTCAGTGTGACCAGGGGTGTCTGGCAGAACCGTCAAAGCTTCACAGCATCGAGGAAACACTCCGTTGTGGCCACGCAGCAGTCACTTAATTGAGAGAGTGTGCTACCCCCCACCCCCACCCCCACCCCCCCCCCACCCCCGCCTAAAGCATCACACTTACAGTTACAATTTTAAAACGGCAGATTTATATATTTTTTTAAGATCTCTTTGAGAGTAAGGTTCTATTTTATTATCCTAGAGTATCCTAAAACGTAGAGAATGACCTACTTGCATATTATTAACATGACGAAATATGGGTTTTCATCGTTTTCTTTCACCTTATTACCCGATCAAATGATACTTCCTCTAGAAATGTTTGTGTAATCACACGCAGCAAAGAAAAAAATCTTTGGGTCCGAGATTTCATAAAACGCTCACCGTTACAACCGGCTATTCACAGTTAAGATAACAAGAGTAGGCGGGGGAAAGTCATCTCTGCGGGGCATTGTCCAATCACTAGATTTGGCTGGTGAACACGTCATGTTATTTTAGGATACTCTACGGTGTAGGATATGACATTAGCTATCTCGACAATAAGTGCCTGGGCATGAGAAAACAACGCTGAAATCAGGAAAATGACAACATGAATAATAATTCAGCAAAATGTTATTCATTCATTCGTGCATATTCCAGAAAAAAGAAGCAAGCTCATAAAGGAATTCTTAAATTTTCACAGTAAAATACAGTTCAGGACAGCTGTTACGTAACGTAATGCGCTGATGACTTTTCTCGGCGTTTGCTCGAAAACTATTTTGTCGACTGTTAGCCTTGTTTCGCTTGCGCGGCCTCATATACTTGTATACAAGTCCACACATGTATGCAAGGCATACTGTTGCACGGTGCGATATCTCTCAACGTGGCAGTTCATTTCGAGTGGTTGCCTTGGGGGTCGGGCAAGACTAGTGCGGGAGGGGGTTTAGGGTGGGTGCTGGGTGAGGTGGTTTAGGGTGCGTGGTGGGGGAGGGGGTTTAGGGTGGGTAGTAGGGGAGGGGAATTTGGGTGAGTGGGGGATGGGGGTTTAGGATGGGCGGGTGGTGAGGGGGATTGGGGTGCGTAGGTGGGGAAGGGGGGGGGGGGGGTACGAAGAGAGGGAGAGGAGATGCGATTTGCAACTGATGAAAAAGCTTGTGTCACGTGGGTGTCGTTCTAGACCGACCCGCTTTCCCCATGTCGCTAGAAGATGATGGATGGATGGATGGATGGATGGATGGATGGATGGATGGATGGATGGATGGATGGATGGATGGATGGATGGATTGATGGATGGATGGATGGATGGATGGATGGATGGATGGGTGGATGGATGAATGGATGGATGGAGTTTTACGGCCTAACAGCCTTTGTAGACTATGTAAGGCCATCAAGCACGAAAATCACTAGGACTGTTTCGAGTAAAGGAAAATCAAGTCACAGTGTCCCTAGTTATTCGCCTCTTACGATTCGCGTAGGGAGACGCGGTGGGTCAATTCTTATCCCGAACCCACAGGGGGGCATTGCAATTAATGAAAAAGCTTGTGTCACGTTGGTGTCGGTCTAGACCGACCTGCTTTCCCCATGTCGCTAGAGGCCACCTTGACCTTTGATGGAATCCCAACCGGATTTCTCACAAAATGTGCATACCGATGAGCTTGAAAAAAGGCTCTTGTTTTTACTCACTTTTCACGCGTAGAATGTCTACTGCATTTCTCACAAAGTATGCATATCAACGATCGAGCGTGAACAAATGCACGTGCTTTTTTTAAACTGACGTGCGTTGTCTCTAATAGAAAGTCTACCGCATGCCTTACGAAATGTGCATACCAACAAGGGTGAACGAATGCACGTACTTATAAAGTCTTACTCTTCACGCGCTGTGTCCTTTGAGAGAATGTCTACCGCATATCTCACAAAATGTACACCTCTATGAGCGTGAATGAATGCATGTACATTTTTTCACCGTCTCCTTCGCGCGATTATACCTCAGACAACACGAAGATATGTGACTTACCTGAACTGAAAAGGACAATTCAGCCTCACAGTTCATACATGGTACACAGAAGACAAGCATTCGGTCTGCAACAGAGGTGTCCCATAGAGTTAGATTAATTCGGGGGGAGGGGGGGGGGGGGAGCCTGCTAGTATGGAAAGGGGTTGTGTGTGTGTGTGTGTGTGTGTGTGTGTGTGTGTGTGTGTGTGTGTGTGTGTGTGTGTGTGTGTGTGTGTGTGTGTGTGTGTGTGTGATGTGTGTCTTTGTGTGTGTGTGTGTGTGTGTGTGTGTGTGTGTGTGTGTGTGTGTGTGTGTGTGTGTGTGTGTGTTTGCCATGAGTGCTTCATGTTAGAATGTGCGTATGTGGTGTGTATGAGTGTGTCCTGTAACAGGCAACACGAAATTCGTCGGCATATTAGCCTCTCTTTCTTCTCCTTTCTATTGTACTTTCCTTTTTCCTTCTGTTGTGCTGGCGTGTCTACAAAATGCAGCTGCAACCCGTACACACATTACTCTTACTCGTCGTCCAAGTCCAAACAACAGTGTAGTGTGCAGCTGTTGCAGTATGACGGAGCTTTACGCCCTGCCACCACTGCTTGTTGAACTGTAACGAGCACTAGCTGTCCAACGGATGGACGAACGGTCTGATGAGCGAACAAGCGTGGGGACAAAAGTACTTTTAGAAAGAGCCATGCCATCCAAAGACATAGGTACCGAATGCCCAGTTGCGGTCATGACCCGGATGTGGGCCCCCCCCCCCCCCCACCCTCCACCCCCCCACCCCTCCCCCGCGATTATTAGGAAGACAGAGCCGAAACACTTTAAGACTAGGGCTCTTCCTCTCAAGACCGTTAGCCGTAGTCTCGATTCTCTAAACATTTCTCGTCCAAGGTACCGGAAGCCCAAATGACAGCTGTGGCAGCTGAGGGAAATGAAAAAGCGATTGAGAAAATGAATGAATGAATGAATGAATGAACAAATGATGGATGGATGGATGGATGAATGAATGGATGAATGACTGAAAATTTGCGGCCTATCAGCCTTTCTTAGCTATGTAAGGCATTGCCATTCTAGTTCACAGAGACTACGCCTACCGGCGAAAGTGTCTCTAGCACAGTTGACATCACGTGATGGAAGGTTTTCGTCCGAAACACGCAAATGGAGGTCACACGAGAGGCTTGTGGGATAGCCGATCTGCTCCCTGACATACGCCATTAAAGTAGTTCTAGGACTATTTCGCACAAATTTCATAACTTACTCTTGTTGAGGCAATAAACAAGCGTTTATTCGATAAAATACAATGCTTATGTTGAAATGAAAACAAGTTTTGACATCTGAATGATTTCTGTAAAAAGTGGAGAGAAAAATAGTATCAGAACGAACTATTTTTGGCGCAATGCTGTAAAGCAAATATTATTAAGCATTCATTGCGAACTGTGCCAGAGTCACTACTGACTCGGGTTCACAGAATGAGGCATTGGTTCCGAAAATCACCAGAACTTATAAAAATAAGAGCGAGTCAGGTCAAAATTTGCCTCGTTATTTGCCTCTTGCGAGCCGAGCAGGGAGACTCCGTGGGTCACGTCTTACCCGCAACTCCTGCTGGGGTGGACTTGGAAAGGTTCTGGCCGCTTGCTGATTTTTTTTTTCGCCAAAGGGTAAAACTAAAAGTGAACATTGAGCACTTCCGTCTCAGCAGCAACGACAACTATGTGCATCATCGCAAAAAAAGTAATTTCAACTGAACGATGTTTTGAAGTGCAAAAAATGCAACTCGTATCAATGCATGCAAATCTATTCATCCGGCTGGCTGCCTTTGTGCTTCGTTTGAATGCTTCGAAGACGAGGCATGTTTAACGCTGTGCCAAGTGATGTGTTTCTGCAAGACAGATGGTACTCTTGTTAATTATCATACTGTAACATATGCAATGCTAAGCTTGACTGACTCTCGTTTGATGCAAAACGGCAACATACGGTTTATGCAAACTCACGGGGTGGTGGTGCTGCTGCTGCTAGTGCTACTGCTACTGCTGCTACTGCTATTTCTACTGGTGCTGTGGTTGTTGTTGCTGCTACCGCTATTGTGCTGCTGCTGCTACTGTGCTGCTGCTACTGCTGATGTTGTTGCAACTGCTACTGCTGCTACTGCTACTTCTACTGCTGCTATTGTTGCTGCTGCTGCTACTGCTACTGTGCTGCTTCTGATACTGCTACTGTGCTGCTGCTGCTGCTGCTGCTGCTACTGCTGATGTTGTTGCTGCTACTGCTACTGCTACTGCTGCTGTTGTTGCTACTGCTACTGTGCTGCTTCTGATACTGCTAATGTGCTCCTGCAACTGCCACTGCTGCTGTTCAACCACAAGATATGCTACATTAATACGACCTCTGCTAAATATTATATGTTAGCGGACAAACTGCTTCGGCATGTTGATAATCGGCAACATCTGCTGAAATTGGCACGTACAGTGTGGTATGGGAAAATGAACTGAGCTGGCCACTACTCTGTGTGTGTGTGTGTGTGTGTGTGTGCGTGCGTGCGTGCGCGCGTGAGCCTGCGTGTGTATATGTGTCCCTCTCTTTCTCTGCATCTGTCTCTGATTTTCTCAGTCTGTCTCTCTGTTTCTGTCTCTCTGTCTCTGTCTGTCTCGGTCTGCCTGCCTGCCTGCCTGCTTGCCTGTCTCTCCCTCCCTCCCCCACCCCCTCTCTCTCTCTCTCTCTCACTCTCTCTCTCTTTCTCTCTATCTGATAGCTGTGTCCTTGAAGAATCACATGCCACTGCTATGAAAAGACAGAGAGGTCCGTGTCAGGCGTGCACGTGCTGCAAATAATTATTGATCTGCACGAGTGGCACGTGTTACGCCTGTCGTAGATATCACGTGTGTAAATGACGGACCAACAACCACGCAGTCTGCATTTGAAGCAGTTTAGGCATTTCAAATAAGGCTGGTGTGGGTTCTGAAAATATGCTGGTATATATCATCTATGACTATGAGTCATGTATCGTGTCCTGCGTTTTTGTTTATTTTTCAGCATGCACAATGAGACAACCAGCGGAGGTTTCAGCGTGGGTGACTTTGTGAGGAGTATAACTGCATGTGCGTGTAGTCATATAGAATCGCAGTTCGTTGTCTTGTTCCCGGCATAAAACCCTAAGATGTGACTGTTAAGCAATATTATGCTATTAATTCAGATTATCACCTGTTCTCTTGAATGTATGAATGGATATAGTGATGGAGAGAGGGAGGGAGGGAGGAAGGAATCGGCGGACGGATGATGGATGGACGGATGGATGGATGGATGGACGGACGGACGGACGGACGGACGGACGGACGGACGGACGGATGGATGGATGGATGGATGGACGGATGGATGGATGGATGGATGGATGGATGGATGGATGGATGGATGGATGGATGGACGGACGGACGGACGGACGGACGGATGGATGGATGGATGGACGGACGGACGGACGGATGGAGTGAGTGAGTGAGTTTGATGGCCTATCTGCCTTTGTAGGCTAGTCAAGATCGTTCCTTGCGAAACATCGTCAGTGCTGGTTAGAATGCGATCAAATCAAACCTGGATTTTCCTGGTTATTCGTCTCTTCTGGATTGCGTAGGGAGACGCGGTGGGACTGTTCTGGACCCCAACCCAGAGAGAGAGAGAGAGAGAGGGGGGGGGGGGGGGGGGACGGACGGACGGACGGACGGACGGATGGACAGACAGATACAGACAGAGAACGAACGAACTTTATTTTACAAGGGTAGTGAATTAGGCAGTAGTGCCTTTCTTACATTCAGCCAGAGAGAGAGACACACACACAGAGAGAGTCAGACAGACAGAGAGAGAGAGGAAAAAACCACATACATAGACAGACGGACGGATGGACGGACGGACAGACAGATAGATCTGAGACATACAGAAACAGAGTCAGATATATTCATCGTGTGTTGCGATGTTCAATGGATGCATATGAACTATTCTCATCAAGGGCCTGACTCATGAAAATAGTTGTTCTACCTTCCTGGAACATTAATCATACCTTGCTAATGAGATCTTTTTTGCACAAACTGAAGATAAACTGCCAAGTATGTTGCAGCACCTGCTAGTTTACACAGTACCGTTTTGTCCGCATTATTGGGAGGGTGGGGTGGTCACAGAATGTGGAGGGTTAGGTTAGTAGACAGGTAGATAAATAGAAACCCTCCC